>DF366485.1:4716-22572 GCA_000787875.1 Solanum virginianum
CAGATCCAACTACGTATGATACACGTGAAACGTATATTTCTTATATCATATTATTAATTTTATGTGTTCCCTTAGTCTTGTTAAATGCTATAAGAAATTAAATGGAGTCGAATAAAATCTGTGCTAATTTCATCAGATCATTACCGTTTCATTAATAAAAATAAGTTAAAAAAGGGAACACTCCCCCTTACAGGACTAATAGGTTTTGGCCCACTGTCATTTGGTAGCTGAGTAGGAGAAATATCATCTATATATAATAAAAGGCTATAGAAGTTGTTGAAATAGGCAATTGTTGGATGACATGTCTGCTTCATCTGCTGTTTGTTTGAACTGCTCGCTTCTGCTCCTCCTTTATTACATGCAGTCCAATCAAAATATTCCGTTAACTTTGACGTGCCTGTTTTAGCTACTTAATTATACTACTTCAGTTGTTTTTCCTCCTCCTTTATTACATATGGCCCAACCAAAATATACCGTTGGTTTTGACGTGTCTACTTCAGCTACTTAATTATATTACTTCAGCTGCTTCTCCTCCTCCTCATTTATTAAATACGGCCCAATCAAAATATTTTGTCAGCTTTGACGTGCCTGCTTCAGCTAATTAATTATATTACTCTAGTTGCTTCTCCTCCTCCTTTATTACATGCGGCCCAATCAAAATATTCTGTCGACTTTTACGTGACTACTTTAACTACTTAATGTCTAGTTTGTAGTAGATTCTTCATAACTAATCATAATTAGCAATATCATGTTTGATGGTTAGTCAAGATTATATACTTAACATGAAGTTTGATTTGTAATCTAGAAATCTACATAATTAATACATGTATAAGTTGTAAGAAAATCTACATATTATTTTATACATATGGCGAAATAACTAATGCATGAATAACCAAATTCACCATAAAACAATAAGTAAAATTTCTCATAACTAAATCATGCATTAGTCAACTGTCAAATGAACCTTATTGGTTTTCTTAAATTAATAATCATGACCTCATTATTATTAACACAAACGAGACATCTGTACTTAATTAACTCTTGTTTATTAGTTTTTGTGGTGTGACAAGACTTTTTAGTCAATAATAAAAACTTTAACAAAAGAACTAATTAATGCTCAAATCTTGTACTCTTTTATCTCATATTAATTGAATTTTTGAGATAATGCACACATATTAAGAAAAACATTCAAAGACAAAATTTACACCATACTTTTCACTATTGCTCTTTGTGAAATCATAAATATGTAGTGTTAATTTATCTCCTAGAAAATATAAAACTTCAATAAATGAAAAGGCAAATATAGAAAAAGTTTCAAACATTTTTTTTGAACTTTGAATAATTCAAGTATTCTGAACATTGAAAAAAGTCTCAAAAATTCAATTAATTTGAAACGGAGAAAGTATCTTACTTTCATATTTAAATACAACTCTCCATCTTGTTTTCCCAACCGTTATGCCAACATTTTTGGAGTAAATTTTTTTAGAGGAACTATGTACGACTATTACATGATGCATAGTTAATTAGATTATAGTTTGTGAATATTTGTATCTGTTTCAACATAATATAAAAAACGTAATCTGCATTGGCTGAATTTCTGTAGGGAGTGACATCATATGAATAGCTAATTGACATTGAAATATGGTGACTTTGACAGTTAATCACTACCTATATATTTTTACATTTTAAAGAGGACACGCAAACTCATTACTATCAATTTAGTGGTTCTAATTATTAAATGGAATCGTAATAGTCTAAATTACCACAAATGGGTGGTAGGGAGAAAAACAGTTCACTCTTGATTTTCATTCATTTCATTAATCGGTGTTTGTTATGCACAAAATGATAAAATTATATATGATATTTCATGGATGATATATTAAACAAGACTGAAGAGAATAACGTAGGAATAAGGAGCTATGATATATTTAAGTAAAATCTCATTAAGTGGAGTTTGGGAAGGATAGAGTGTGCGCAAATTTTACCATTACCTCGAAGAGGTAGAGATGTTATTTCGATAAGACCCACGGTTCAAGTATATCAAACCCAAGTAAACGAAAATGAAACAACAAAGAAAGCATAGTCGTTATGTAATGATAATCCTGACGGTCATTTTTGAAAAATATTATTATTTTATCCCTTCTAATAGTTGCTCCAAGTCATATTTGATCAATTTTCGAGTTTTACTTCTGGAGTTTTGTTGAAAAGTTGTGAAATTTTGGAGGGTGTTGAGTTTTTCAGACTTTAAATTATTCAAAAGTGATTGTTGATATCAGGGGCGAATTTATGCATGAATTTTGGGTCACGGGAACCCATAGTCATCCGACAAAAGCTAGTATATTACTTGTATAATTCTTAAAGAATATACTAAATATTAGGTAAAGGAACCTATTCTCACAAATGATAAGTTGGTTTACTGGTTCAAGGGTCATTTTCTTGCACAAAGGTTAGGGGTTCAATCCCAACCAACAACATTGATTTATTTTTTAAAAATGGTGCACGTATGTTTTTGAATTCCTAGATTCGCCTCTGGTTGGTATAAGCTAGAGCTAGGAGTCTCGAAATGCAATTCCATCAATATCATTAGCTCTAGAGTGTTGTCATTTTCTGATTTAGAGTTGTTTCATGGGTTTGAGGTCCCAAGTTGAAGTTGTATCAAATCAAGAGTTTTCTTTAGTTAGCATTCAGAGTTTAGATGCTAGGAATGGATTTTCAACGATTCTAATGGATTCATGAGGGGATCTTAGTCCTAGGAAGAGTTTTGGTTTAATTTTTGAAAGTTAATTTCGAGAGCATTTCAATCTTTTTAAGTCTTAAGTTAGTTTAGTAAAATTAAATGAATTTCGAGTCAAGGAGACTTCAAATTTGTGTTTTGACAATTTCATTGAGTTTAGAGTATCGAATTTAGTATGGTAACATATATTATCTGTGTGGAGAGTTCCAAACTATTTTTGAGGGTCCATTAGGGTGTTTGTGTGCATTGTGTACTTTTATTGATATTTGTCATTTCTCCTCTTCTTCGCGTTTGAGGGAATTCTGCCATTCTGCAGAGAATAGAGTGATCAGGCCTTCATATTCGTGGAGCCTCTTCACGATCATGAAGGGTCAAGTAGTTTGACCTCTATGTTCATGGAGCCTCCATTACGATTGTCGAGAATAATTGGCTGGAAGATTTTGTTATTTTTCTAAAATCAAAATTCTTCTCTGTTTCATCATTTTTGGATCCTTGGGAGCTCGGTGGTGTGATTTTAAAGAGAAGTTTTAAAATTGAATCATAGGATAAGTGATTTTAAATTAAAAATTAGAATCTTCATTTTCTACTAATTATTTCATGATTCTAATCTTTAACTATTGGTTTTGAACTTCAAAGTTTATGAATTTTCTTAAATACATAAGTTTTTGATAAATTGATGATTATGGACTGATTTCATCTCCATTTTTGAAATAATTTTCATTGTTGACTTCTAAATGCTTTGGGTAACATATTTATGTATAATTTTCAAATTCATCCTTACTTTCTCAAGAATAAAATTTTGGATTATTTTGGATGTCTTCAAATTAATATTTTGGATGTTATTGTTCTTGTATACTTATTGTAATTTCATATTTGAATAAATTATGACGAAAGAAAAAGGCTCAAGTTACAAATAGTTATCTGATTAAATCGAGGTAAGTTAATTTCTAAATCTTAGTGGAATATGCAGAACCTTTTATTTTCTTATTATGTGTATTTGGGATAATGAAAAATTGTACATGAGGTGAATTATTCAGTTAATTACTCTAACAAGATAAAATGAAGTAATAAAAAGGTAATTTGATGACATCTATTGATGTATGTTATGTTGTGGATGATTTGATTAATAATAACTACTCATTTACTGAAAATATGTCATACTTATTTTGATAAAAATATGTTGTTATAGACATTATCATATCCTTATTATTGTGTGAACATGCTTATTGCATTGATTCTAAAATACTGTGATGCCGAGGTGCTGAAGGTTTTTTAGATGAATGTTTCATGCTGAAGTTTTTTCAGTTGCTATTAATGCCAAGATTTTTTAGGTGAATTTATTGATGACCGATGTCTTTTTCAATAGGTACATAGACTTGTGAGTCCTCCATGAGTTTTGGTTTGAGCCTAAACTGATGTGTATTGTAGGGTAGACATGCATGATATTTTGTTGTATCATTTTGCACATCATCTATCTTTTGTGGATTATGAATACCCCTTTGATAACCTTATTAAACGATGAACTTGGTGGTGATGATATCTTCTGCTAGTGATTTAATATTGAACAACGTGCTAAGTGAATTATAATTTATTAGGTTAGGTTTATTTATTTGTAGATTGTAGTTGTGAAGTTCCAGTTGTGCCACGATCCAAGCGTAGAGCCTAGGTACGACACAGAGAATAGGGAATCGAAGGAACCCCAAACAAGCCTCTAAGTATAAGTAGAAACATCCTTGATTGCAGAAGCATAAATCAAACATCAAAAAATTCAAAACCAAGGGGAAACGGGGTTTTTAACTAAAGTTACGGGGATAGAAAGGGAAAAGGAATCTCCACTATCAAATCACTAGCAAAGACTAAGGGAAGGGTAAATATGACTCCTGCTATAGGGAAGTAGGGGCCTATGAATTTTGGCACATGCCATCAACATTTAACAAATACATACAAGGGATAGGGACTAAACAAAGTCTTCATAAATACATAAGTATCTCAAAACCCAAGCACTTCACATTATCCAACAACATCTCTAAGCATGAGCGAAACGGGGGCCAAGACATCTCCCGTGTGACACCTCATAATTTTATCCTCACATGCACCTATGTTTCAAGCCTCATTCTTATATGTAGAAAGTGTATTAAGGTCATAAGAGACCTCTAGTGCTTAGTCGGGTTCAAAACTTCCCTATAAATTGAGATTTTAGTATTGGATTATAGAAGGGTCAACTTTAAACGATCATAACTCTTTGCACATAGAGAATTAGATGTCTCATAAGCTACCAAATGAAAGCCCTTTGAATTAACTTTTCAATGTAACTGGTTTCACCTCATTTGGAGTTAGGAGTCAAAAGCTATGGTCATTTTACTGAAGACTGTCTGGCAGAGTGGAATTACGAAACCCCTTTATGGGCCATAAATTGAAGTACGACCCCTCTGCTAATTCGTGGGAAAAGTTCCTGAAACTTCAATTTTTGGTCTTAGACTTTACGAACCCATCTAGGGTCATAATACCTTTTACGAGTTATAGAATGGGCTCGTAAAGGTAAATTGGGCCAAAACTTTACGGAAGGATCCCTACGGGCAGTAGAACTTTCTATGAACCATAAATGGGCCCGTAGATGGCTTTTAATAGCTTTTTAAGAAAGATTATTTTGGTCTTTGTCCACCCTTTCAAAGCCAAGGAATGACGTTTTTACACCTATATAAAGCCATAAACATGTCAGTTCAACACTTTTACGCTAAATCACTCTCTCAAAACATAGAAGCAAGGTTCCAAGAGAGAAAAGGGCTAGGGTTTGAAGACAAATTTGAGAATTGTTCCAAGATACTTCAAGGTTCAAAACTTCCAGGTATGTAAGACTAACCAAAATACGGATTATGTTCTCTCATGTGCCCCATAACCCGAATTTATGGTGATCTGAGTAAATTGAGTTTTCCATGGATTTTTTGAAGGTTTTTCTTAAATTTTAATGCATATTAATATAATTTTTCATGAATTACCATTTTATGAATTAAATATTTGAAATAGATGATTTTTCCATACTACGTGAACCTTAACATGATTTCTTATTATTTTACACATTTTACTTACTTGAGCATGCATGAGCATAATTTGAGCCTAAAGAGTTTATGAAATCCCTAAATGCTCTAATTCTACATTTGTTCTCCTAAATGCTATAAGTTAGAACGATGCATGATTGGGTCCTTATGAGTCAAGAACAGAACTTAAAAATGCTGTAACCAAAAGGGTTGATGGTTGATGTGATGAGTTGAGTTGATAAATATCCAATGAGACTAGATGAATGAGTCAACCATAGGGTTGGTGTCTTATGAGTATATTGAGTCTTGGAAAGAGTATTGAGCACCAAATTGAGTAGGAGTAAGTCTAACTCGAACTCAATAACTACGTAGCTGACGTAGGAGAGGATTGAACCATAAAAATAGATGTTTCTTATTGTCCCAAAATAAGGACTTGATGTTACTGATTTTGGATCCACTGATGCGATATCCTGTACCCCCGATAGGGTATTAGATAGATGTGGCAATGACATCGTTTCTTTGTATCATCACCGGCTCATAGATAATGACTGCCGGTTAATGAAACTCCTAAATAGGCCTTGATAGTACTCTAAGTGGATCAGACGTAGATGATAGATGAGTGGTCATTGTCTAAATTACATTCTTACTTTATACTCTTGACATAATGATTGAGTTTCCTATTTCTTGAGTTGAGTTATTTGAGATGATGTTATTCTTCCTTTACATGTTTTTTCTGCCATTTTACGTACTTATACATTTCATATACTGACGTCCATTTGAGCCTGCATCTTTTCATGATGCAGAGACAAGTACTAGTGGTCATTAATACGCGCCCCGCTGAGGACTTAATTGTTTTCAGCCAATTGGTGAGCCCTCCCCTATTTTTGGAGGACATTATGTTTCTCTTCTAGCTTTGAGTTTAGACTTATTTCATTCTATTTTTTAGGTAGCCATGGAATGCCATTGGCACCAGTTAATCAGATGTTTAGAGGCTTCATAGACTAGACTGTTGAGTTATAATTGGATGTTACTTTTGGCTAGTTTCTTTCACATTAGTCTTGTGTAGTTGATGGATAGACTGTTTGGCCTTTGGCCTTGGATTATGTCATTGCTTTCCATTAAGTATTTCTTATTCATTGATGTCTTCCGCTTTTAGAATGTGATTGAAGGAATGTGATGAGGCTGAGTGGTTCGCTTGGAGGCTAGGAATAGTCTCTGAGTGTTGGTCACACCAAGGGTACTCTCCCGAGGCATGACATCTCGGCCCACCCTCAAAAGTAAATGTCCAAAAGTAAAAAAGTCTTAACATAAGAATGAAAGAAAGTAGTTGTTATCCCCGGAATGGAGGACTCACCAATAACAATATTCAAACCAATCTAACCACAAGGAGGTGGAAGGGACTATGAGGACTCTTTATGAGTCATAGGTGTTTGTACAAACTGTAAGTTAGTTTTATAGATTGAACTGCAATTCCTAATAGCAAAGATTTTGGCGCACAAGTTTCACAAAGGGTATTTTACGACCCTTACATGGAATTAAAAGCTATAGAAGTGAGTCTTGGGTTTTAGTCCATTTTCATGGTTATAGAAGTGCTTCTACAAACCAACGGGACAGGCCCATAAAACATGGATAGTAGATGGGTCTCATGGACCTTGTCCGATAGATTTTCATTAAAGGCATTTTTTAACTTTTCTCAAACCCTAAACTAGGTCACTTTAGCCATATATCTACCCATAATCGTCCCTATACTACCCAAATAAACCCTATTCTAAATCATTCTGCCAAATCCTTTAAGTAGCTCTCTCAAGTCCATCCCCTCCAAAATTATTGAAGGATTCAAGGTAGGGATCCAAGCGTCATCTCTCAATTCAATATTTCTTCCGTTGAGTTTGTTTAAGGCATGTAGGCATTCATTCATGGGTCACTTTCACTCATTGAGCCCAAACAATTCTTTTCTTTTTCATCAAAACTCAAGTATGTATTTTGAGATTTTTATGATTTAGATTCTAATTGTATAAATCATAATTTATATTATGGTTATGTTTTCAATTATACATGAATTATAGAAAATTGCATAAATTACATGATCTAAGAGCTAATTCTTCTACATGTTATTTAGGGTTCATGATATTATATATGGTTTCTCCCACTTTTGATTCAATTGTTCCTATTTCACATGATCATGCATGAGTTTAACTTAATTTTATGATCACTTAATTTTATAATATCAAGCTTATTGATTATGAACCCATACTTATGCTTTAATTTTTATCTCAAGTTATGATTTCAGAAGAAAAGTATTCAAGTATGTTTATCAAAAGGGTGATTTAAGACCTTAGGGATGACCTAAGACTTCTGTCATGCCCCAGGAGGGTATTCTAGGCGTAACTGATACTCAGAGACTATTGTTAGCCCCCAAGCGAACCACCTAGTCTCATCGCATTCATTCAATCAATTCATTTGCAAAAGATATTAAAGAATATTCTAAATATCAGTGGGTTATCAGACTCATTATCAACATCCATCATATGAAGCAAGATTAAGGAAACAAACTTAGTTTAAAAGTAGAACAATAGGGGGAAAGGAACCCCAACATCAAACGTCATCCGTCCACGTCTATGAAGCCTCTATGACTACTATCTAAGAATGGACCACGAAAGGCCATGATTACTAAAATCAAGTCTACATCTATGAAGCCACTATAACTACTATTTAAGATGGTACCATGACAAGCCATGGCTACCATAATAAAAAAAATAACTCAATAAAGCTAGAGAAATAACCATCCTCCGAATGCAGGGGAGGACTCACCATAATCTGACATCAAGAAGCTCTGAACCTCAACAATTAGGCTGCTGAAGTCCTCTATCTACTGAATCTGCACCATAAAATGATGCAGCGCCAAAGGGGCATTTGTACGTGAAATGTACTGTATGTTAAATGGACCAAAGTAAATAGTATGGGCTATACAATATGAAATGACATCAGCTCATCAATCACTCAACTTCAACTCAAGATAAGGAATAAAACTCTATCACATCACCATCAATCAAGACTCATACTACCATATCAACATCAGAGTACTATCATCAGAGAACCTATCTAGGAGTTTCTCGGACCTACACCTATCACCTATGAGCTGATGATGGTACAACCAAGCAATATCATTGCGGCATACACCCAGTACCTTGCTGGGGTGAAAGGGCATACATTAGGGGTTTATAATAACATCAAGTCCTCCTTTGGGACTAAGGAAACATTTGTTTTTCACAGTCTAATCCTTTTCTACGTTGGCCACTTAGTTAATGAGTGAGAGTGGAACTCACTCTTACTCATTTTCGATGCTCAATACTCCTCCCAGGACTCAACATGCTCATAAACATCAACATCAAGTTTTCTCATCGTTTAGTCTCTTTTGGATAAGGGCATCATCTCATCTCATCATCTCTCAACTCGGGAATATTATGACCATTCTTTAAAACTCAAGTGTGACCTCTTAAAGACTCTAAAGGACTCATATTCCATCAATTTCAGTATCATTATCATCAGTATTCACTTAAATCAAGACCCAAACCACATCAATCATGCATATATACATGACCCAGGCTCTAGGCATCGACCCTAGCTTCATTCATGGATTCTTTAACAATTATACATGCATAGTTTACACAATGGCTCAATAAATTAGTTGAACAACTAAATGAAGTTATGATGGCCATCTATTTATGAAAATACATGTAAAATAATAGTAGTTTTCACGACAACATTTAAGAAATCATAACATAAACTCATCACCTATCAACTATCATCCTAATTCAATCATGGGGGAACATAGAAGAACAATCCCATGTTTTGGGTAACCTTTACATACCTAGAATGAAGGATTACCAAATCTCTTCAAGTAAATTTGAACTTGAACTTGAAACCCTAAAGATATCTCTTCTCGTTCTCTTAGAATCTACGTTTAGCCTTAAGAAATAAAGGGGTTTTGAAACACTTTGTACGAATTTAAGACTTAAAATCAAGTTTTGGGACTTAGAAATAGATTGGAAATACCCAATATACCCTTTTCGAAATTAAAAGAAAAATTTTAAAGATTCATAAACTGGTCCGCGATGCACCCGGGGCGCAGACTAGTGCTTTTTGCGAATTTCTGCAACTTTCAATTCCCATCAAAAAGATTTTAAAAAGGCAAAGTCTTACTCCACACCCCCTCCGCATCATGCCAGGGGCGCGAATCAACATTGTTTTGGTTGAAATTAGTGAAAATTATTTTTCAACCTAATTCCGTTTACATTAGATCGAGACCATTTTTTCACTAGATTTTCTGTATTGATTGCAAATCTGGTCTTGAATTTCTCATTGGAGCTTTGAAAGATGCATTATGCGCACAATTATATTTTAGGGGTATTTCGATAATTTTACGGGGTGTTACAACCTCAAAGGTGACTTAAGATCCCAATGACACTCTTAATTGAGATATGATTGGTAATGATGGAAGGCCTATATCCATATTACCTAATCATATGAAGATGAGTTACTCTATGACTATGAGTTTTTTTATGATTTGAATTGGTTGATCATTTAAATTTTCATTCCTATATGACAAGCTTATGAAGATTATGAATTATGAATTGTTACAAGTTTTATGAACCTATGATAAGTATGATCATGACATGTATATGTATTTCGTGATGAGGCTTGAGGTGGTACTTGACCTAAAGAGTCTTTAATAGAAGCTTCTAGTCTCATAACTACATTGCCATCATAGGGTTATTTGGTAATATGATTTAGCTAGTGGATGCCCACTTAGTGGGATGGAGTTCTACCTTAGCAAGCAGGCTTTCTTTTCTCCAATGTCTAAGTAAACATTGGGTTTCCACATTATAGCTCCCATAGCCTTATTATCTGTTATGGTTCTATCCCACATATGTATGACTCGTTTTGATGCATTACATGACTATCATTATGCTTTACGTGTGTAATAACCAACAACGTATTTACTTGAGCTTTTAAGTACCTTTCATTATATAATGCTTTACTTGGTCATTTGCATTATATGATTTACTTGCATTGTCTATAGACATAGTACTAATATACTAATGCATACTTTTTTGCTTACATTATTTCACAGTGTAGAAATGGATGATGATTCTACTCCTCACTTTCATAGCTAGTAGGTGATGCTCTCAAAGATTATCGGTGACTCCTCATGCTCTAAGGACAAGCCTTATTATTTCTATTTCCATTGTTTTAGTTTGTGTCGAAGACTTAAGACTATTTATTGTTCCACTTTCCTTGAGGGTGAGCTAAGGACGTGTCTCAGCCTCCACCTATCTAAATATATTAGAGGCATATTTGATATGTAAGAGTCTTTGTTATTTATTTATTCCTTTTTGATATTATGCTTAGACTTATTTTATGATCATTTGTATTATGATTATTTATTTTATTACATATGAATGTTTATGTTATGCTAAGAAGTCTTGGTTAGGTCTCATGGGGTTCCTAATCACCGTGTCACACCTAGGGTCTAGATTGGATCCTGATACAATACGAGTAGAAACTTTAAAAGGCTCAAAAAGACATTTTAGAAGGATCCCAAATTTAATAGCCATATATAAGGTAAAAAAAAGAGATAGAGTTACACCTAGATCAAGTAAATCATAGATATCAAAGAAAAGACTCAAAATAGTGACAACATATGGCAAGTTCACCTGATCCTGATGATTATCTATAGCATACAGATGGTTTGAACCTCTGACTAAAGTAGCACCTCACTAAACAATGCCACTTGGTGGTCTGTTAAAGAAGATTAGGTGTTATTGCCCTATCACCATGTCTATCTATTGGGCACTCTATCTGGCAGTGGATTATCTAACCACACTTGTAGCAATCATTAGTGCCCTCACAACACTATGCAGTTTACCATACATACCACAAAGCAGCTACCTTTTAGACCATTGGGCCATACTCCCTTGGAACAGAGAACCCTGAGCTTTAAAATTTTGATGACTTTATGACTTTTGATCATACTTGTTATTGGGCATTGGTGCACTTGTTGATAATGGTGTATAGCCCAGAGACCTCTTTGAAAGAAAGATCTATTACCATTACCTTGCTTTATTGATTAAACTTATGTCCTATTAACCTAGACATTTTTATCAAGTGCTCATTTCTATCTTTCTTCTTATCCTCCTCTACATGTTGAGCATACACCAAAAGTCTAGAAATATCCATATTAAAAATCAGAATGTTGCCTTGGATTCCTTCTTCAAATACTTTCCCAACCTAGAGACGAACGTCCTCATCTTAGATGTCACATCCGAGACCATCTTTAAAAGATATCTAGCTAGTTGAATGAAGCTGAAGTTGTATGTTTTCACAGTCAAACCCTTTTGCTTCAGGTTTACAAACTCCTCAACTTTTTTCTCCCTCAACTCTGTAGGAAAAAAATGGTCTAAGAGTGCCTCCTCGAACTTATCCCACACAGCAGGCTCGGCATCCTCACCATGAATCTTCTCCCACTTGTTGAACCATACATTGGCAACATTATTGAGCTTATAAAAAATAAGCTCAACTCCTACGACCACAGTAGTATACATACACTTCAGGACCTTTCATATCTTATCTATAATGTTGTGAGGATCATCGTTAACCTTGGACCCTATAAAAGATGGTGGACTCATCTGCAAGAAGTCTCTAATTCTCGTAACAGTAAATAGCTCTTTAGAATTGGAGCTAGGAGTTGCAGAGTTTTGTTGACTAAAATGAGTAGCATAGAAAGAGCTTCCCTAAACTCAACCTCAAAAGTAGGAGCAAGCTGAGTGGTAGGCATTTGGGGAACCTTAGTAGGTTGTGCAACATGGGGCCTAGTCCTTATCTACATCCCTAATATGAAGGCATAGTAGACAGTGGAATCTAAATGTTGGTGCCATTTCTATAACTGATGTGCTTTTTAGATGCATGATTTGCGAATATGTACACTTATGAGTTAGAAATACACTTTTGTAGAGTTAAAGTCTACCGCACAAACTTAGAATATAAAAGAAGTGAGATAGTTCGTAATGTTCTATAGCCTCCTTATTATAAATGTAATATACGACATACCCATAAACAATACTTTACTATACATGATTTCATAAACAACCTAGTACTCTTCAAATCTATGCTCTAAAACTAAATTTGTTATACCTCGAGCATATCCCCAGGTATGGTTAGTACTCGAAAATCATTGTTAGCTCTGAATGAATCATTTATCCTGGCTAACTCACTCAAGAGAAGAGTTAATAATATAGAGACTACTCAAGCGGGCTAGTTAACAACACAAATAATAGATAATCAATAACATAGAATACTCAAGAGTAACTACATAAGCTCAACATTATGAATACAATAATAAGATTATAGTTTTTCAAAAAACAAACTCTCAAAAGGAACATCTGACTCCACTCTAACTTTGTCTGACTCAGTCTATGAAGTCTCTAACTACTCATAAGAAGGTGTCAAGACAAGTCCATGACTACCTCAAAAGAACTACTAAATAGAAGATAATCATAGAATAAAATAATCCCTCCAATGGCAAGAAGATCTCACTAAAAAGCTGAGATGAATGGATCTTCAATAAAGCAACTGTTAAGAATTTCTAGCTCTTGTATTTACATCATAAAATAATACAATGTCAAAAGACATCAGTACATTGAATATACGATATGAAAAATGCTAATAGGAAATAAATTTAAGAATACCTAATGACATAAAATACTATATAACTCAACTCAATAAAGTATGCAAGTTTTTAAGATTTAAAACAATGCTCAATAGTTTTAATTACATATATGCAACTCATTAGTTTAGTTATGTTGACTCATTAGGGAGCTTCTCTAGAGGATAACCATCACCTGAAACATCACTAGATCTATAATAAAAGTTCTCTTTCGGGATGAGTAAGGAGTCATACGAACTAACAGTATGATCTTATCCTACGCTGGCTAAGTATTATGCGAAATTTGAGTTGCCTTTACTTTTATTCAATCAGTGCTCAATACTAATCCCAAAATAATCCATCGTGCTCATATACATCAAGTGAATTTATTAGTCAAAGTTATTCATCTATTCTAATTAGACTCTATGCAAAAGCTCAAACTCTTCTCAACTCGTTATGTTATTTTATAAAAGTATTTGCTCAAGGTTACTCACATTCATCAAAACTCTTTTCCCAAAAATATTATTTATATAAAATACACATACTTAGACTCAATAAAATATGCATAGAATCAATTTAAAATCATACTTTGCTCAACACATGAAAATCATCCCCATTAACTCAAATAAATGTATAGTAAAATAATGATCATCACCTTTACTAGGGTTCATGAGGATGTAGCCATAAACAATAATTTTAATAATTAATAATGTAAGAACAATGTTAATTTCAATGCATAATTATATACTCCCTCCGTCTCAAATTAATTAAATTTTTTTAGGCTTTTTCAAGGTTCAAAATAACTGAATTTTTCAAAGTTCAAAATGAATGTTTGAAACTTTTTTCATATTTTCCCTTTCATTTATTGAACTTTTATATTTTCTAAGAAATAATTACACTATATATTTACTCCCTCGTCTCAAAATAATTGAATTAGTGAAGTAATATACACATATTAAACAAAATTTATACCATATTTTTTACTATTGCCCTTTGTAAAATCATAAATTAAAGGGCAATAATGAAAAGTATGATGTAAAACTTGTCTTTGAATATTTTTCTTAATATGTGTGCATTACCTCACAAATTCAGTTAATATGGGACAGAGGGAGTAAAACTCAATGAATGAAGAATTAACTCATTTGAAACTTGAAAAAACTAGGGCTAAAACTCAACTCAAACTCATTAATGAAGGAATTTAGACGTAGGGCATATATAGACGGGTTCAATCCAACGCTATGAATAGCCTTATATACTTTGAAGATTGCTGCTTTGATCAAAACTCGAAGACCTTGATAGAAACCCTTGAACCCTAGCTTTTTTCTTCTCCAATCTTGTTCTCAAAATATTCTAAGTATAAATGGGTGAAAAGACCCGTAGAGTACTGATAAGGGGATTAATTTAATTCTAAAACACCAAGATTTTGATTAGAAAAGGATTAAAATCCATTGTTCACACCTTAAGGATGATTAGTTTATTGTTAATCGAATAAGGACTTGAGAACAGAATCACATGTATGTGCTTTATCGATCGGAACTTAACCAAATAGTATCTATTTTCATGAAGCAAAATATTTGGGGAGACCACGTTATTTCATGTTTGATTGATAAATTGTAGCATGAAATTGTACCTTGGTGTTTCTTCAATAATATAAAATATTAAGGCAATACTCCATTATCATCTAAGGTTTTGGAGTTTAAATTTGAAGTTTTGATGAAGTTTGTGTTTGCATAAAATTTTAACTTTAATGTGAAAAATTAATTTCAAACTCCAATTTACTTAAAAGGTAGAATTTCAATTTCAAATTTGTAATTTTAAATCTTTTTTAAAAATTTAGAAACTTGATTAGTAAATTATATTTTAATTTAAAAAAAAAAACTATGCTGACGTTAAGAGATTATTGGTGTCATCTAAAAGGAACATATTGAATAGATAATTATACTAGTAGATTTTTATAAAATTATATGTATTTGGCAATTTGTAATAATATGTAACTTAAATATTTGTTTATGAAAAGTACATTGAGATGTACAATTTATTAATACAATTGTTTGCAACATATTTTAAAGTGATAGATTATAAATTGCAATCACAAATGAAATGTGAAGAAACGTAATTTTATTCATAAATAATGTTGGTGTATTTTTCAAACTATGATGATTTTGGACTTGATCTCCATGAAAGGATTTGTATTTGATTATCAAAAAGAATCTGGTATATTTTGATTTCTTTATAAATATCCCAAAAGTTTATGGAATATTTGAGATCTTGATCTCTTTAGGAATACCCAAAAATTTGGAATAATACTTTTTATATAGCCATAAACTAGAGTTTATAGTAGAGTAACCTTCAAGAAACCCTGACTGAGATATGACTTATCTTATAGAATCCTACAAAATTTCCATATTTCCTATAAAATATTTCATTAACTTATTTATGAACTATGTTTTGAATATATATGAGTTGAGAAGTTTCAACAGTCTTCACAAATGGTGGACTTTCATGTTTACAAAAATATATATAATTTTTTTAAAATTTAAATTACATATTCAAATAAAATTTCAACTTTAAATTAACATCATCTCAAATTGATGATTTCAAATTCATGTGGAAATGCCTGCAATAACTTGAAAATTGTAGCAGCCTCATTATAATATGAAAATATCATTATTGACCAAACAATCAGTTTTGTAATACCTACAAAAAAAATATACGAAAACAAAAGGAAAAAAATTATCTTACTCTAGACGAGAAAATTACCGCTAGTATGGGTGAATAAAATCTTTTTAGATAAAAATTTTGTGGCACAGTAAATAAAATTAAAGATGAAGAATGCATCGCCAATATTTTTTTTCTTTTTATCTCTCTTTTTGATATAATAATCTTTTTTTTAACGAGTTACACAATACATATGGCAGGAGTTATGAAAATTTCTATATTTTTAATTTGGAGTAGTTATATGTTAAATCATATTTGAAAAATTCAAGATTCATTTTATTTCGTAGTAAGATGTCATGAATTATTCATTAGCCGCTATTTTGTTGAAAGTTAGGTAGGAAAATTTTTTAAGCTTGAAGATATCAACTCTTTTCGTTTCTTTTTAATTATTATGTTGTATTTTTTTATCTTTAATTTGACTAACTTTCAAATATAAATTAGACTATATTAATTTTATATTTTAAAAATAAAAATTTAGATATAAAAAAACTATATGAAAAGTGCTACAAATTATAATATAATAAAAAAATATATTTAAAATGTTAGTCGAAATTCATATCATTTAACTCTCAAAAGAAAATGAGAGACTTTCAAATAGTAAAAACTTGAAACATAATAAAGTAAAATAGCTAAAGATTGCTTAATTACGATTCATAGCTACATGTTTGAAGGAGGAAAGAGGAGAATTGTATTTGTGCATAGTATGTATATCTGATGGATAATTGTATATATGTAATTAGTATGTATATGTATCAATAAATACAGTATTATGAATGAATACAATTTGTATCCGAATATATTTGGTTTAAATGAGTAAATTGTATTAGTGAATATAGTTGTATCAATGTTTTATCAAGTTTATATATATGCATAATTTGTTGTTATCAATTTTATTAACAAATACAAATTGCACCCGAATATAATTGTATCAGTGTTGTATCAAGCTCAACATTAATATTTGTACAATTAATTATTATCATTTGTATTGATGTTGTATCGGTTAAAACATATTTATTTATATTTGTATTTGTATCACCGAAGAGGATTTGTATATTGACACTTATCATTTATACTTGTATAATTAAATGTTATTATTTGTATTTGTATGTATAAAATTGTTGTTAACATATATATAGATAGATAGAGAGAGAGAGAGAGAGCGAGAGAGAGAGAATAGTAGCAAAATCCTAACTATAGCTACAAATTGTATTTTTTTTCAAAAGGAAAAATTACAAATATACCATATTTAGAAAATATTTAGCATTTATAGCTACATAATTTTAATATATGTATAATTCACTTTTAACCAAAAAAAGCTAATAATACATCTATATTGCATGCAAAATTATTTTTATATATAGTGTAATACATCTATATTATATGTATAATTATTTTTTAGTACACCGTGCAACTTTTTTACCAAAACAAATATAATACATTTTAATAATTTACAATATAATATATTACATATATAATTCACTTTTAGCACATAATATAGTTGCTATAGATGATAAATATTTTTTAAATATGATATATTTAGATATTAAATAAAAAATATTAGAAGTAATAAAAAGGGAAAAATTACTTGGAAAGACCATCTCTAAGACTTATAACCTGTTTGGCCAAGCTTATTTCTCCCCAAAAGTACTTATTTTTTTCAATAA
>DF366483.1:0-13022 GCA_000787875.1 Solanum virginianum
AACTGTATCAGGTTCGTCCCTATACTAGGCTAGTATTCTAGCCCCCTCGGGCTACCCCCATGATAGGATCGACCCTGGCTAGGTGACTCTCTCAACCCCTAGGGCTACCACCTATCTATAAGCAATATACTTTACCTTTTAATTACCTGTGAGATGATCTTTTAGTGGTCATATTATTGGAGCTGTAGAACTGTATATGCAACATGTGACATGTAGATAACTATACAGGATACTATGACAAAGAAAAGAGTACATTCCACAATTAATGAAGTGCGTAAGAGATGAAACAACTTATGGACTTTATTTGGCAACAAGAACCCGTGTAGGTTGGTATCTACATATGTATGTAGCTATGAAGGTAACTATGTAGAAAAGCATATAAACATGTGATAGAGTGGAGACACAGTTAATAGTCACATCGGAGTTGGTAAGTGCCTTTATGTGCCAAGGAAGACTCTAGATTTCATGCCAAGAGTGGAGACACAGTTAATAGTCACATCGGAGTTGGTAAGTGCCTTTATGTGCCAAGGAAAACTCTAGATTTCATGCCAAGTATAAGGAAAGCAAATAGCCTTACATACCTCGCTGTACGACCTTGCTATTACCTCAGGATAACCTTCCCTTCCTCCAAATATTTAGCTACAGCATAGTAAGTAATAAAGCTAGGATTAACAGCCAATAAACACACCTTGGCAACTCAATTTCACACAAAAACAACACATGGGCAGCAAGCGTGTAGTTAGAACTCGAGCATATTCTTCCAACGTTTTCGTCTCTAATTGTATTTTATAATGCACATTCTCATATACACATCATGTACAGTTAATTGTAGTACCATAACAGCCTAATAATAGCCCCCAAAACAGAACACATAACAGTTTTACACAACATACAAACGGACAGCATAACGTCACATTCTTTTGTTACCTTTCGACGTCGACAATCCCAAACTTATCTTAACTTTAACCAGCCTGTCCTCTACATATTTATACATAATAACAGCCTTAAAAAAGTCTCATACCAGTACCAAATCAGTCATAAAAAATGTGAAGCAATAGCCTTATATACATCAGCCCACAAGTTCCAATCAAGAACACAATTGCGATATCACATAAGAACTTAACTTTGCGGACTGGACAAGCAGTGAATCAGCCTTGTTACATAACTACCAAACTAACTTTTGTGAAGAAAATAAGTATTAATTCATAACACAGCCAACCAAGAAGGGAGAAATCCTTTTAATTAACATGAAAAAACAAAGCAACATTCCCAACATATGCTGTCCAACAATTTCAGCATCAACATGACTAACATAATCTCTTGTTTGTCATGAGAAAACTACACTAAACACATACTTAAACTTACTTACCTTATCCTTCAATATTAAGGTCTTCTTCAAGAACCCTAAAGGGTTATTTTGGCTGCTCTTTGAAGTGAAGAAACGAGAGAAATAACTTCTTAAGAAAGCTGAAAGTTTGTTCCAAACCTGAATGAAATGAAGTTGCTATTTTGAGCCTTTTATAAAAGCTCTATTTGGCCGACTTACTCCTATATTTTTTATCACATATTAGAAGCTATTAGAAGGCTCGTGATGTAGCAGCTTGTGCTTTGAACTTGGGCCAAAATGGATCTCCAAATTGATAGACTTGGGCTATCCAATTTGTAGATTTTTCTTCACTTAGAGTTTAGCCCAATTAACTAAGTAAATTAGAATGTAGTTGGGCCTTTTTCTTCCTTTATGTTGGGATGTACATACAGCCTACCTATAGTACTAATACATGGATCAAATATACACCCTTAACTCAGACTTTATTCATAACTAGAATTGGACAAACTCGACGTCGGGCCTTGTCTCCGTTTAACTAGCACGCTTAAGCTAAGCAAGTAGCTGACTCACCTGCTATCTTCCTAACACTACAAGTACCTCAATTCTCTCACTTTATTTAAGGTTGTAATCTTCTCAATTTAACACAGAACATGTCTACGCTTGACCCTCTCGAGCATTAGATACACATATGGCCCTTTAACGCGAAATCCAAACACTTTTAAAAATTGGCATTAATTTGAAAGTCCATATCATGTTTGAGGTGCATAGTACTCTTACATGTAATGTGTGGGGTGTTACAATTCATCCCCTACCTGGCAAGTATTGGACAGTTGTGACAACATCAGTGTGATTGTTGTACTATTACTAGCTCATAAGTGATTGTTTTCGGATAAGAGAAACTCTCATAAAGTTCCTACCTTGAGCACTCTGAGTCAAAAAGTGATGAGATGAGATGTAATATGATGAGATGAGACGTGATGTGATGAGATGAGATGAGATGAGTCCTTTTGAGATGAGTCTGATTTTATTGATGGGTCGATGGGTCATCTGTCTACTCTTTATTCTTGCTTTAGATAAACATATGACATGTTGATTGATTTCTATATTGAGTTATCATTGCTTTTACTATTATTCTACCTGTTTTGGTTTCACTCAGCTAATTTACATACTAGTACATTCCAAGTACTAACGTCCCCTTTTGAACTACATCGTATTATGATGTAGATACGCTGGATAGAGGTCATCAGTAGGCGAACCGTTGAGGACCTTCGAGTGTTCAGCAGATTGATGATCCTCCCTTACTTCGGAGGGTATATTGTATTATTTTTCATCATGCTTTAGAGTTTAGAATTGCTTATTATTTTTATGTTGGATTGAGGTAGCCATGGACCTTTCATTGGCACCACATAATAGTTGATAGAGGGTTCATTCAATAGAGTTAGACTTTGATGTTGGAACTTGCAAGCTAGTTTCTTTCCACTAGCCTTTATTTATTATTACTGTTAAAACTATGATGTGCCCATTTATTCTCATTTATCTTCCACTAATTAGTAATATTGTTAAGTGGATGAATATGATGAGACCATGTGGTTCGCTTGGGGAATAGCAATAGTCTCTGGGTGCCAGCCATGTCTTGGGTCCCCTCTGGGGGTGTGACAAACTTGGTATCAGAGCAGGAGTTCAAGTATCCTAGGGAGTCTATAAAGCCGCGTCTAGTAGAGACTTGTTTATAGGTGTGTTGTCCACCACACCCAATAAATAGGAGGCTATAGGACATTAGGAATTATTTCCCCCTCATTCATGTTCTAAGTTTTGCTATAGAGTTATACTCTATGGAAGTTTTATTCTAATTCGTGCTTTGCGCAATGCAGAATTGTGATCATGCCTCCTAGAGAAGCCTTCAGAGGTAGAAGATGTCCCTCTCGGTAGAATGTCAATCCACCTGGGACTCAGGGACATGAGGTGCCCATGGAACAAGTTGTCCCTATTGCACAGCCCCCGTAAGATAAGATCTCCAATGCTGAGCTTCGGCAGGCTATTCAAACTCTAGCCCAGGTAGTCACCGCACCTGCTATAAGACTAGGAGTGGCCCAATAGGATGCCCATGACACTTCTAGAGTTTGGGAATTCTTTAGGATGAATCTGCCTGAGTTCACAGGGTCCGTATCCACTGAAGATCCTGAGAACTACGTGGAAGAGCTTCAAAAAGTGTTCCAAGTAATTCATGTGGCTGATGCAGAGAGAGTGGAGTTGGCTGCTTATCAACTGAAGGGGGTGGCTAGACTATGGTATGACCAGTGGAAGAAGGGTAGAAGGGAGAATGCCCCCGTGATGACTTGGGCTTTGTTTGAGGAAGCTTTCTTGGGGCTTTTCTTTCCAATGGAGAAGAGAGAGGCGAAGGTTAGGGAGTTTCCTAAACTTGAAATAGGGCTCTATGACTGTACAAGAGTATGGGCTAAAGTTCACACAATTATCCCGGTATGCTCTGGATATGGTTGCTGACATGAGGGGAAAGATGGGTATGTATGTTGATCGGTTGAATAGAGGGCCGAAAAGAGATGGGAGGGGAGCTATGCTTGTGAGTGATATGGATATTGGGAGATTGATGACTTTCATACAACAAACTGATGAGGAGAGGCAAAATGATAGGGAAGAGTTCAGAAGTAAGAAAGCTAAGATATCTAGCCATGAGGTTGGGAGGAAAGGTAATGAAAATTGATTTCCAGCACCATCGTTTGCTCGTGCACCTGCACCTTGAGTCCGAAATGATCAGAGGTCTCAAAATGTTAGAGCTCGTGGGTCCCAATCATAACCTAGTATGCTCAAGGTTCACGAGGTAAACCACCACGTAGTACATACGATAAGCTGCACTTGGGAAGATGTAGTGAGGGGAGTGATGTGTGCTTCAAGTGCAGCTAAGTAGATCACTACCAGAGAGATTGCCTAAAGTGGGATGACTGGGCTCAATCTTCTACACCAGCCCCACCAGCCAAGGGCCATTAGAGAGGTACTACGATAGGAACAAGCGGAGTGACAAACCGTTTGTATGCCATAGGTAGACGACATGATCAGGAGAACTCCCGATATGTTGTGACGGGTATGATTCAAGTTTTTTCTATTGATTGTTATGTGTTGATGGATCCTGGTGCCACATTGTCTTTTGTAACTCATTATGTGGCCAGTAGATTTGATAGAACCCCTAAGAGTCTTCTTGAACCTTTTGATGTTTCTACTCTTGTGGGTGAGTCTATTCTAGCTAAGAGAGTCTACAGAGTTTGCATAGTATCCATCCATCATAGGGATACTATCATTGATCTGATTGAGTTAGATATGACTGATTTTGATTTGATCCTCGACATTGATTGGCTCCATGCCTGTTATGCCTCCATTGATTGTAAAGCCCGAATCGTTAGGTTCCAATTTCAGAACAAACTGGTCCTAGAGTGGAAGGGTGATTCCGTAGCACCTAAAGAAAGGTTTATCTCATACCTTAGGGCCAAAAAAATGATTGCTAAGGGGTGTATTTACCACCTTATGAGAGGTAAATCTGATGATGTTGAGTCTCCAATTCTTGAGTCAGTTTCGATCGTGAATGAATTTCCAGAAATATTTCCTGAGGATCTGCTTGGAGCCCCTCCTGATAGAGAGATTGATTTCGGGATTGATATTCTTCCTGATACCCAGCCTATCTCAATTCCACTTTATAGGATGACCCCTACCGAACTGAAGGAATTGAAGGAACAGTCGAAAGCTTTATCAGAGAAGGGCTTTATAAGGCTGAGTGTTTCTTTGTGGGGTGCACCTGTCCTATTTGTGTGAAAGATATATAGCTCTCTCAGAATGTGTATTGACTATAGGCAATTGAAAAAGGTCACCATAAAGAACAAGTATCCTCTCTCAAGGATAGATGACTTGTTTGACCAACTTCAGGGTGCCTCTTATTTCTCAAAAGATAGACCTCCAATCTGGTTACCATCAGTTCAAAGTGAGGGAATGTGACATTCCAAAGATAGCCTTTAGGACTAGATATGGCCATTTTGAGTTCTTTAGTTAAAGTGAGGGGGTGTGATATTCCAAAGACAGCCTTCAGGACTAGATACGGCCATTATGAGTTCTTGGTCATATCCTTTGGGTTGACGAATGCACCTTCAACCTTTATGGATTTGATGAATAGGGTATTCCGACAGTATCTGGATATGTTCATGATTATGTTCATTGATGATATTTTAGTGTATTTAAAGGATGAAGAGGAGCATGCACATCACCTCAGAACTGTCCTTCAAACCCTTAAGAATAATGAGTTGTATGTAAAGTTTTTGAAATATGAATTCTGGCTTAAATCTGTGGCTTTCGTAGGCCATGATATCTCTGGTGATGGTATTCAAGTAGATGTTCAAAAGATTGAAGCGGTTAAGAACTGGCCCAGACCAACTTCTCCAACTGACATAAGGAGTTTCTTGGGGTTGGCAGCCTACTACCGTCGATTCATTGAGGGATTTTCTTCTTATCCATACCATTGACAAAGTTGACTCAGAAGAAGGTCAAGTTTCAGTGGTCCGACGTGTGTGAGAAAAGTTTTCAAGATTTAAAGACTAGACTGACTACTGCCCTAGTTCTAACCTTGCCCGACGGAACAGAAGATTTTGTGATCTATTATGATGCTTCAAGAGTTGGATTGGGATGTGTGTTGATGCAGAGAGGAAAGATGATAGCCTATGCTTCCAGACAACTTAAGATTCATGAGAGAAATTATCCAACCTATGATCTTGAGTTGGCCACGGTGGTGTTCGCACTCAAACTCTAGCGTCACTACTTGTATGGGGTGCATGTGGATGTGTTCACTGACCACAAGAGCTTGCAGTATGTTTTCAGTCAGGAAGAGCTAAACCTGTGATAGAGAAGATGGTTAGAGTTTCTCAAGGATTATAACATGAGCATTCTCTATCATCCAGGTAAAACTAACATTATTACTGACGCCCTTAGCAAGTTGTCAATAGGTAGCACGACCTATATTAAGGAGGGGAAGAAGGAGCTAGCTAAAGAAGTGCATCAGTTAGCTCAATTAGGAGTCCAACTTAAGGAGAATGATTAGAGAGGAGTTAATATCCAAAATGGGTCTGCTTCATCTTTGGTGGCAGAGGTGAAGGAGAAGCAAGATTAAGATCCTGTCTTACTCCAATTAAAGAAGACCGTCTACAAACAGAAAGTGATGGTCTTCTCCAAAGGGGGAGATAGGGTGTTAAGGTACCAAAGTAGATTGTGCATCCCAGACATTGACGGTATATGAGATAGAATTATGGCTGAAGCCCATAGCACTAGGTATTCCATTCATCCTGGCTCTACCAAAATGTACCATGCTTGAGAGAAGTCTATTGGTGGAGTGGAATGAAGTGGGATATTACGAAATTTATTTCTAAGTGCCCGAACTGTCAACAAGTGAAAGTTGAGCACCAAAGGCCATGTGGATTAGCCCAAAACTTTGAGATTCTAGAATGGAAGTGGGAGATGATCAATATGGATTTCATTACTGGTCTACTGAGGTCTCGAAAGTAGCATGATTCGATATGGGTGATTGTGGATAGGATGACTAAATTGGCTCACTTCTTAGCAGTTAAGACAACCAACACTGCGGAGGAGTATGGCAAGAGGTACATCTAGGAGATTGTGAGGTTGCAAGGGGTCCCATTGTCTATCATCTCGGACAGAGGAGCCCAATTCACCTCCCAATTTTGGAGATCATTTCAGAAAGGATTGGGTACGAAGGTGAATTTGAGTACATCCTTTCATCCACAGACTGATGGCCAGGCTGAGCATATAATTTAGACATTAGAAGACATGTTGAGAGCATGCGTCATTGATTTCAAAGGAATTTAGGATGAGCACCTACCGTTGATTGAGTTTGCATATAACAATATTTATCATGCGAGTATTCAAATGGCTCCCTATGAGGCTTTATATGGGAGGAGATGTAGATCACCAATTGGATGGTTCGAGGTTGGAGAAGCGGAGATGATTGGGCCTGACCTTGTCCATCAAGCAGTAGAGAAGGTCAAGATCATTAGGGAGTGATTGAAGACTGCGCAAAGTCGCCAAAAATCCTACACCGATATGAGGAGGAGAGATTTGGAGTTCGAAGTGTATGACTGGGTATATTTGAAAGTATCAATAATGAAAGGTGTCATAAGATTTAGGAGGAAGGGTAAATTGAGTCCACGTTATATTGGACCCTATTAGGTTGGGAAGGTTGCCTACGAATTAGAGTTGCCTTCCGAGTTAGATAGTATTCATCCATTGTTTCATGTGTCGATATTGAAGAAATTCTTGGTAGATCCCAACTTGGTAATCCATGTGGAGAGCATATGAGTGAAGGATAGTTTGACATAAGAAGAAGTTTTGATCCAAATCCTTGATCATCAGATTCGTAGATTGAGAACCAAAGAGATAGCCTCAGTCAAAGTCCTGTAGAGGAATCAATTCATTGAGGAGGCCACATGGGAAGCTGAGGGAGAGATGAAAGTGAAATATCCGCATCTATTCGAGCCAATAAATAAAAATGTTGAAGGTAAATTCCTTACCCTTGACCAAACTGATTGTCTTTTTGTGTTGATTGTCTATTCGTGAGTCTGGATAGAGATTGTTGATAGAAATGAAAAGTTGAAAGATAGATTGATAGATTGAATGTTGAGGAGAGTTTCGAGTCTATTCGTGCCTTGATATCCACCCTTACTCCTCATTTGAGGACGAATGACCCCAAGGGGGAGATTATGTTGCGCTCGATAAAATTATCAAAATACCCCTAGAATGGAGCTCATTTGAGGACGAATGATCCCAAGGGGGAGATGATGTAATATCTGGTAAAATTACCAAAATACCCCTAGAACAGAGATTTGCGCATAACACATCTTTCCAAGCTCGAATGGGAAATCTGAGATCAAATTTATGATCAGCGTAAAAAATTGAGTTGAAAAATGGTCTCGACCCAATTTAAGAGCACTGAGTCAAAAAATTATTTTCACAAAAATTGACCAAAACAGTGAGGGTACGTGATAGGTCTACAACGCAGATGTATCACCGACCTAAAATTGTAAGGGTATGCGACGGCTTCGCGATATGGACTTATCGCGGACCAAAAATAGTGAGGGTACATGACGGCTTCACGATGTGGACCCAACGCGCACCCACACTTATACTTTTTCTCAAAATTTCGACAGATTAATTTCCAAAAAACATAGATGCTTGATAGGTCCGTGTCGAGGACCTGTCATTCTGACGTGCTACATAAAGTTTTAAAATTTTATTCTTTGGAGGGGCATACTGGACTTTTCCCCACCTCTTTTAAACATGAACCATGACCTATCTAGGTCATTTTGATGATCAAACAGGGTCGAAACCCCCATTCTAAGTCCTTCTACATTATACTTGAATGATAGAACTTGAGAGAGAAGAAAGAACATAAGATTTGGGGAATTCTTGATGGTGGAATTGGAGAGTATCGATCCCAGGTATGTAAGGCTAAACGAAAATATGAGATTGTCCTCTCATGTGCTCCATATGTGGTCTTAGATGGTTGATTGAAGGTTCTTGAGCCAATATGCATGATTTCTTTGATTGAGTCTAGAGCCTCGATTGGGAATGTGATTTGGTATTATGATTAAGAGTGAGATGTGAGAATGATAATGAGTTGATAGAACATGATAGTCCTTGAGTCTCCATAAATGAACTCTAATGATTTGTCTACCGATTGATCCCTAAAGATTGTTCAAATCCTTGAATAGTTGACTGAGATAAATAAATGATGAGACAATTAGAGTCTTTTTTAAGACTGAATGAATGACGAGATGACTAGAGTCTCCCTTAGGCTGATTGAATGATGAGAGCCTTCACAAGGCTTAGTTGAGATGAGTTAATTGAGATGTATTGACTGGATGGACTATTTTATAAGCATCGATTCATGGGAGGAGTATCGAGCACCGAAAGAGTAAGAGTTAGTCCAACTTGCACTCATCAAACTATGTAGCCAAACGTAGGTGAGGATTAGAACCATTGCATCTCATTGTGGTTCTCTCTAGATAGAGTCCCTGAAATAATAGAGGACTTAACGGATTGTTGAGGTCCCTAGTGGATTCGATTTGTCCCCTACCTGGTAAGCATGAGACAACTGTGGCAACATTAGCGTGATTGTTGTACTATCACTAGCTTATAAGTGATTGTTGTCGGATAAGAGAAACTCCCAAAACGTTTCTACCTTGAGCACTCTGAGTCGAAAAGTGATGAGATGAGATGTGATATGATGAGATGAGCTGAGATGAGTCCTTTTGAGATGAGTCTGATTTGATTGATGGGTCGATAGGTCATCTGTCTACTCTTTATTCTTGCTTTAGATAGACATATGATATGTTGATTAATATCTATATTGAGTTGTCATTGCTTTTCCTATTATTCTACTTGTTTTGGTTTCACTCAGCTATGTTACATACTAGTACATTCCAAGTACTGACGTCCCCTTTTGGACTACATCGTATTATAATGTAGATATGTAGGATAGAGGTCATTAGCAGGCGAACCGTTAAGGACCTTTGAGTGTTCAGTAGATCGACATGCCCCTATGGTAGTTGAGAGCACCTCTCCCAGGTATGTAAGGCTAAACGAAAACATAAGATTGTCCTCTCATGTGCCCCATATGTGGTCTTAGATGGTTGATTGAAGGTTCTTGAGCCAACATGCATGATTTCTTGAATAGTTTCTTGAAAACTATATTATTTACATGTATTTTCATAGGTTGATGATCATCATAAACTTGTTTACTTGAATTAAATATTCTACTTGAAGTATTGCATAACCCTATCTATGCTTTTTTAAAGATTGCATGAAAGAAGGTAGGATTAAGTCTAGAGCCTCAATTGGGAATGTGATTTGGGATTGTGATTGAGAGTGAGATGTGAGAATGATAATGAGTTGGTAGAACTTGATAGTCCTTGAGTCTCCATAAATGAACTTTAACGAGTTGTCTATCCGATTGATCCCTAATGATTGTTCAAATCCTTGAATTGTTGATTGAGATTAATGAATGATGAGTCAATTAGAGTCTCTTTGAGATTGAATGAATGTTGAGATGATTATAGTCTCCCTGAGACTGATTGAATGATGAGAGCCTTCATAAGGCTCAGTTGAGATGAGTCAATTGAGATATATTGACTAGATGGATTATTTTATGAGCAATGAGTCATGGGAGTAGTATCGAAAGAGTAAGAGTTAGTCCAACTCGCACTCGTCAAACTACATAGCCAAATGTAGGTGAGGATTAGAACCATTGCATCTTATTATGGTTCCCTCTAGATAGAGTCCCTAAAACAATAGAGGACTTAATGGATTGTTGGGGCCCTAGTGGATTCTATTTATCCCTTGCCTGGAAAGTATTGGACAGTTGTGACAACATCAGCGTGATTGTTGTACAATCACTAGCTCATAAGTGATTGTTGTCGGATAAGAGAAACTCTCAGAAAGTTCCTACCTTGAGCACTCTGAGTCAAAAAGTGATGAGATCAGATGTGATATGATGAGATGAGATGTGATGTGATGAGATGAGATGAGATGAGTCCTTCGGAGATGAGTCTGATTTTATTGATGGGTCGATGGATCATCTATCTACTCTTTATTCTTGCTTTAGATAAACATATGACATGTTGATTGATTTCTATATTGAGTTGTCATTGCTTTTACTATTATTCTACCTGTTTCGGTTTCACTCAACTAATTTACATACTAGTACATTCCAAGTATTGACGTCCCCTTTTGAATTGCATCGTATTATGATGTAGATACGCAGGATAGAGGTCATTAGTAGGCGAACCGTTGAGGACCTTCGAGTGTTCAGCAGATTGGTGAGCCTCCCTTACTTCGGAGGGTCCATTGCATTATATTTCATCATGCTTTAGAGTTTAGAATTGCTTATTATTTTTATGTTGGATTGAGTTAGCCATGGACCTGTCATTGGCACCACGTAATAGTGATAGAGGCTTCATAGACTAGAGTCAGATGTTGATGTTGGAACTTGCGAGCTAGTTTCTTTCCACTAGCTTTTATTTATTATTACTGTTAAAACTATTATGTGCCCATTTATTCTCATTTATCTTTCACTGATTAGTAATATTGTTGAGTGGATGAATGCGATAAGACCAAGTGGTTCTCTTGGGGACTAGCAATAGTCTCTGGGTGCCGGCCACGTCTTGGGTCCCCTCCCGGGGCGTGACATACCTGTTGAATTGATTGGGAGAGTTGCTTCAAATGATGTTTGAATTATGTTATGATTGATTGTAGTTTGTGTGGTGAAGTTACAAGCATCACAGGTGCCTATTGTTTCCTGCTACAAGGCCTTCCTATGACTCATAAGAGGTCCTACGGGTCGTAGTGGCCCTTCGTAGGGAACAACAGTCACCTGTGGTTCCTTAACATTTAGCATACTAGACCCACCTACGGGTCATAGTGTCCATTACGAACCATAGTAAAGATCTCGTAGACCTGTCTTGAGCTTTGAAATGTTTCTGAAAATAGATATGAGCCCAGACTATGACTCATAGTTCATCGTACGAGTCATACTTGTGCCTTGTACCTACAAATCTGCAGCTAATGCAGTGTAAATTTTTTGTGTCTTTCTCTTTGGTTTTTGTTTCTTCTTGCTTCTTTTTCTGTTTGTTGCCTGATTAGTAAGACATAATGGTGCTTATTTGTAGCATGGGTGTAATTTTCAGGTATGATGCCTCCAAAAGATAGAAATGTTATCTGAGCTTTCCATAGGAAGCTCATTGATGAGACTTCCAACACTAAGCAGACTGAGGGTTCAGAGAAGGTCCACAGGGTCCGGATTGACCCTGATGCATAGGTGCCCCTAAAAAGGACTAGAGCTGCACATGCCCCTATGGTAGTTGAGAGCACCTCCCAGTCTGAAGAGGAGGGAGATTAAGATGAGTCCGGGAGCAGTTCAGATTCTCATGAGGCATCACAGACTTAGTAGGGTGAGGCAAAGTCACAGCCCTCATTCGACTCATCTATCTCCTCTACTAATCCTAGATGCATCCGATGGGGAGTTCCGAGTATAAAAGAAATCTATAATATGGGGTTAGAGCTAAAGGGATAGGGAAAGCTTGTCAAGCAATTTCACGAAGAGTCTAAGCTGAATGATTCTGGGTTGAGTAGGGTTCCGACCTTACGGGCGGTGATTGATCAGCATGGACTTCGATGGTTGTTAGGGCAGCTTGGTAAGTATGCCCTATATTTAGTTTGAGAGTTCTATGTCGTATCTACTACTATCCTCAGAGATCTTCCAAAGGGCAAGAAGGCCATCAATCAGTCCAGGTTGCGGGAGGTCTTAGTCCGGGATCAGCGAGTTGACATTTTAGAGGAGATCATTCGCAGGGTTCAGTTTGGGCCTAATTATAGGGTGCCACATTCCACCGCCGAATATGATGACCGGATTGAGAAGATGAGGCTAGCAGCAACAGGGAATAATGTGTACCTAAGGATCGAGCTTCTCCGATGGGTGGCTAGCTAGATATGTAAGGGCGGTGCCTAGCCAACGTGGGTCACAAATGACGTCGAGTCAATAGTAAAGTCACATCTCTCCTTTCCTGTGAAATTCTGGTGGTCCATTATCCGATCGCGCATCAGCCCTACATTTATGGATAATCAAAAAGTGATG
>DF366482.1:11321-22577 GCA_000787875.1 Solanum virginianum
CCAACTTAGGCTTTTTGCCTCAATCAAGGTTCACAATGTTCAAGGATAGACCAGGGCCAATATCAAGGTATTTCACTAGATAAGTTTGGGCTAGCTAGATATTAAGAAAGAAAAGGTACATGTAATGCTCAAACATTTGGAACAAGGGGTAAACTCTCTTTGGTGGTCATTTAGGCAAACATGGACTAATTCAAAAAACAAGGGCCTAAGATCCCTTCCTAATCCATACATTCTCTAGTCCAACTCAAAGTAACAAGGCAAGTTCTGAATTAGTACACTATGCATGAACACAATAATTTTAGCTCACACATACATAGCATTACATACATAGCTAGCATAGACTCACAGATGATGCTTCAAGCATCAACTCGCCTTCACTTAGTCAGAACAAACATGTCCAAACCTTTCAAACATGCATGATCACAAAGTAACTACTAATCAACAAAAATTTTCAAGGGTACCAATTTTTTCAAAATATTTTTTATAAACCATCAAAACGATATACATGCCAAGAGTTTAATCACTATATACCATAAAAATTATCTACAACATCTAAAATATGCCGGTTCAATATGAAAATAAAAATTCACGAGGCAAAAGAACACAGGAAAGAAAAACTTGGGATATCAAAAATTGGTATAGTTATGGACTAAAGGCTACTCAGACTTCATCCTAGTCCATAACTACCCACAACCCCTCGAAAAACATTTACTTTGTCCACAATGTACAATAGCAAAAATAAAATAAGCATATGGGGCCAAAAATCAAACATCAAATGGTGCCTAAGCACTGGTCTTCGACTGTCCATGAGCATCTCTCTCCTACGGGGTAGTCTGTACTGCAGCTGTACTGGACGAGCCAATGTACTACATCTAATCAAGCTCCTGGGCTCTTCTCTACTCCTTTTCCTCTCTTGAAGTCCTCAGGGCGTACCTAGTGATATCCTCCTCCAGCTCCTCATCCTTCTCGAAGGTCCTTTGCCGCTTGTGCCCCTCCTCTGCATCAACTTCCTCCATAGATCTCTTCCCAGGATCACACAATGGGTTGTCCAAGAACATATCAAATAGTGTCTCATCTACAGGTGTAGACTCAGGAATTGTGATCAGAGCCACTATTGATGTAATCAAGTTAGCCTTAGACTTCGTCAATTCCTGACGAAAGGCTGACAAATCTGCAGGCTGGGCCTCAGCAAGTCTCTTCTGAACTCTCTCCTCAAAGGCATCAGCTCAGGCATCCATCGTAGCAATCCCCTGATCAACAACTGAAGTAGTGAATGCTTTGCATCTATCCTTCGATGCCTGAATTGTCTGCTGGACCCATGACTTAATCTGTCACGTGAGTTGGGCTAACTGAGCCTCAGCTCATGATAATCTCCGAACCATAGCCTGAAAAGCAATAGCAGACATAATATCTGTAGGAGGAATCAATGATGTAGATGGCTCTGGTACGGGTGCGACTGTAGTGGGGCCCATATCAGTATCAATTATCGCAGACTGCTGTGGTCCCTCCTTAGTATTAGTAGTAGCTGGAGTTGAAATGGCGGTAGTCGTTGAAACCTTGGTCTATGGCTCAAGCATAAATGTCTTGGGCATGGGCAGCGGCTGTGCCCGCTAGAGTGCCATTGGGTTCCCATCAGCCTTTATCGGGTTGGGATCAAAAGTGTGGAGGGCCTCAATATGTAAATTAAGATGAAGTGAAACTCTCACCCCAACCTACATGTTTAGCCTATGGATCAGTACTATAAATGGCATGCATGTGGCCCTCCTAAGCGCCAACTCATGGATCTGCTCAGCTATCAGGTACACCCAATCAATATCGTAGCCAGCTAAGATACTGGCTAGTAGCACTGCTTGCTCTAACGTAATGACGTTATCTGTGAAAGTGGATCAGATGCGAGACCTGATGATGGCCTACCAAAACTTGGCGGGAAAGGAGAGGGAAGACTTCACTATCAGCTCAGAATGTGCAGTGACCCAAGTAGGCCCTGGGCCACGCTCTGCTATTTGATTAGCCAACCATCTCAAGAGCTTAGTTCGCTGGTCCGTACTCTTAGAAATGACAACCTCTCTAATCTAGTGAATTCGCCGATCGAACTCAGTAGTAGACTTTGATGCTCTATAGTAGGCCTAAACTGCATACGACGGATCGTCTCCTCTGAGATGTCGACCTGCTAGCCTCTAACCAAAACCTCTCTCAATCAGGGCTGATTGAGAGCCTCCTTCCCTTTAGGAAGATCTCGTAGAATAGTAGCTGTGTAAGCTACATAAAATTCTCGCACGAAAGTGGGGAGTACTTGCCAGCTTGTCCGTCAACCATCGAGCCTATGTCGTCTTATCCTCTAGTGCTGGGACATGGCTCAGGCCTGTATCCACCAATAGGGAGTCCTCGCAGAATGATCTTACCGACTTTCCTTGTCCCTTCAGCTCCAACCCCTATCTATAGATGGCCTCCATGCCCTCGATATCCCATCGATAATGCTGAGGATCTGTATCAGAAATGGATGGGGAAATCGAGGACTGGTATGCTCCTCTGTCTTGGGGCACCTCTTCTGAATCATACTCCGAACCAGAAGGAGTCATCTGTAATAAACTCCCCTCGAACCCATCACCATGTCGCTCCTCATCAGACTGGGAGGAACCAATGTCTTGAACTTGGGTCTGGGCTGGGCGAGCAGTAACCGCTCTAGTCTGAGGCACCTATACCTTGGGGTCAATCTGTACATTGTGGATCTTATTCGACCTACCTGATTGTTCATTTCTGGAGTCCTTATCTAGAGGTCTTGTATGCACAACCTTTTTTGATATACGTTTAGTTTTGGGGACCATATTACCAGAAAATAACAAAATAACTCACACTTAGCCCCCAAACAATTAGTATCAACAATACAAATATATAAAAGCAAACAAAAGAAACAGTCACTAAACACAGTTGCAGATGACAGATACGAAGGTCAGGTACAACTCGTAGTAGAGACTACAAGACATATTATGGCCTCATAGTCCACATGTGCATATTACTTTTAGAAACTAAAACTAGGTACGAGATGCAGTTACGACTCGTAGCCTTGACTACGGGTTGTAGACAAGTCTCGTACAAGGATTTGGTTTGCAAAATTCAACAAAGGCTTAAGTCCACGAGACCCCACTATAGTTCGTAGATGAGACTACGACCCATAGGTGGGTCTCATATGGTAAATGTTCAAGGTCCTGAGGTCACTGTTATTCCCTATGAGAGACAACTATGGCTCGTAGACCCTTCTACACGTCGTAGGAGGCTCTCATAGCAGAGAATAACATATACCTGAGGTACCTATTACTTCACCACGTGAACTTCAAACACAAATTCACTAGAATTAAATAGCATCGAAGCAAGCCTATTTCATCTATAAAACAAGAACAAAAAGAACCCAAACTCTAAATATAACATTCCAACCAAAAATCTGCCCCACTACCAGATCATATAAATCAATACATAGTCAAATACCAACCCCCCCAAATGTATTCAAGAATAACCCATGTAATCATTCCCCAAGACTTACTATATCATCATATCAAACTCATTCATAAAAGTCTTAAGGACTAGATTCTCAAGCATATCAAGAATCGATTCGACCCACCAATCTCAATATTATCACAATACCCAACACACAATACCATACTACTATGATTAAGCTAATCAACCAACAATCACAACCCTATCTCATGCACTTAATCAATAAATACATAGCATAGCATGAACATCAAAACCAAGCAACTAGGGCAATTTCCTTTCACCAAGGTTAACACAATCATTATAACCAAAACAACCCTAACCTCTACTCCATATCATTTCACACACGAATGGCGTTGTTTAATGGAAAGCTTAATCCTTGTACCTAATCAAACCATCCATATCATATAAAAATTAAGGATTAAAGTAAATCAAAAGACAAACCGTATGTGGGAGACTTTCAATAAGCAAAAACGAGGAGAGAAGGGAACAAAACCTTATGCACTAGTGGACTCATCGAAAAAGGGGAGAATGACCAAAAATTGGTAGGGAAAATGATTAAGGGGTTAATTTGGTGCAAATTAGTGTTAAAATGGGGTCAAAATGATTTTGAACCCTATTTAACCCTTACACTCTGCCTGGCCATTGGTCAATGGATGAAAGGTTGTACTCAAATTCACCTTTGTATCTAATCCTTTCTGAAATGATCTCCAAAATTGGGAGGTGAATTAGGCTTCTCTATCTGAGTGATGGAAAAGGACACTCCATACAACCTCACAATCTCTTGGATGTACATCTTGGCGTACTCTTCTGCAGTGTTGGTTATCTTAACTGCTAAGAAGTGAGTCGATTTAGTCATCCTATCCACAATTATCTATATCGAGTCATGTTGCTTTTGAGACCTCGGTAGACCAGTAATGAAGTCCATATTGATCATCTCCCACTCCTATTCAAAAATCTCAAAGTTTTGAGCTAATCCACATGGCCTTTGGTGCTCAACTTTCACTTGCTGATAGTTCGGGCACTTAGAAACAAACTTGCTAGTATTTTCTTTCATTCCACTACACCAATAGACTTCTCTCAAGTCGTGGTACATTTTGGTAGAGCCAAGATGAATGGAATACCTAGTGCTATGAGCTTCAGCCGTGATTCTATCTCGTATACCATCAACATCTGGGACGCATAATCTATGTTGGTACCTCAACACCTTATCTCCCCCTTTAGAGAAGACATCAATTTCTGTTTGTAGACAACCTCCTTCAATTAGAGTAGGATAGGATCTCGAACTTACTTTTCCTTCACCTCTATCACCAAGGATGAAGCAGACCCATTCTGGATATTAACTCCTCCCTCATCATTCTCCTCAAGTTGAACTCCCAATCGAGCTAACTGATGCACTTCTTTATCTAGCTCCTTCTTCCCCTCCTTAATATGGGTCGTGCTACCCATTGACAACCTGCTAAGGGCATCACCAATAATGTTAGCTTTTATTAGATGATAGAGAATGCTCATGTTATAATCCTTGAGCAACTCCAACCATCTTCTCTGTCACAAGTTGAGCTCTTTCTGACTGAGGACGTACTGCAAGCTCTTGTTGTCCGTAAACACATCCACATGCACTACATACAAGTAGTGATGTCAGACTTTGAGTGCGAACACCACTGCCGCCAACTCAAGATCATGGGTTGGATAATTCTTCTCATGAATCTTAAGTTTTCTGGAGGCATAGGCTATCACTTTCCCTCTCTGCATCAACACACATCTCAATCCAACTCTTGAAGCATCGAAATAGATCACAAAATCTTCTATTCTATTGGGCAAGGTTAGGACTGGTGCAGTAGTTAGTCTAGTCTTTAACTCTTGAAAACTTTTCTCACACTCATCGAACCACTGAAACTTGACATTTTTGTAAGTCAAATTTGTCAATGGTGTGGATAAGGAAGAAAATCCCTTAATAAATCGACGGTAGTAGCCTGCCAATCCCAAGAAACTCCTTATGTCAGTTGGGGAGGTTAGTCTGGGTCAGTTCTTAACCGTTTCAATCTTTTGAACATCTACTCGAATACCATCACCAGAGATAATATGGCGTAGGAAAGCCACAGATTTAAGCCAGATTTCACATTTCAAAAACTTTACATACAACTCATGGTCCTTAAGAATTTGAAGGACGATTCTAAGGCGATTTGCATGCTCATCCTCTCTTGAATGCACCAAAATATCATCAATAAACACAATCATAAACATGTCCAGATACTGTCGGAACACCCTATTCATCAAATCTGTAAAGGGTCAGGTGCATTCGCCAACCCAAAAGACATGACCAAGAACTCAAAATGGCCATATCTAGTCCTAAAGGCTGTCTTTGGAATGTTATATTCCCTTGCTTTCAACTGATGGTAACCAGATCGGAGGTTTATGTTTGAGAAACAAGAGGTGCCCTAAAGTTGGTCAAACAAGTCATCTATCCTTGGGAGAGGATACTTGTTTTTTATCATGACCTTGTTTAGTTGCCTATAGTCAATACACATTCTGAGATACCCATCTTTCTTTCGCACGAATAGGACAGGGGCACCCCAAGGAGAAATACTCGACCTTATAAAGCTCTTCTCTAACAAATTTTTTAACTGCTTCTTCAATTCTTTCAGTTTAGCGGGGGCCATCCTATAAGGTGGAATTGAGATAGGCTGGGTTTCAGGAAGAACATCAATCCTGAAATCAATCTCCCATCAGGAGGGACTCCGAGCAGATCCTCAGGAAACACTTCTGGAAACTCATTCACGATTAGAACTGACTCAAGAGTTAGGGACTCAATATTATCGGACTTAACTTTCACAAGGTGGTAAATACACCTCTTAGCAATCGTCTTTCTGGCTCTAAGGTAAGAAGTAAACTTTCCTTTAGGTGCTACGGAATCACCCTTCTATTCTAGAACTGGTTTATCTGGAAATTGGAACTTAGCGGTTCGGGCTCTACAATCAACGGAGGCATAACAGGCATAGAGCCAATTGATGCCGAAGATCAAATTGAAATTAGTCATATCTAACTCAATCAGGTCAATGATAGTACCCTTTTGATGGATGGACACTACACAAGCTTTATAGACTCTCTTAGCTCGAATAGACTCACCCACTAGAGTAGAAACATCAAAGGGTTCAAAAAGACTCTCAGGGGTTCTACCAAATCTACTGGCCACATAAGGAGTTACAAAAGATAATGTGGCACCAAGATCAGTTAACATATAAAAATCAATAGAAAAGACTCAAATCATACCCGTTACAACATATGGGGAGTTCTCCTGATCATGTCGACTACCCGTGGCTACAAATGATTTGTAGCTCTGCTTGTGCCTGAAGTGGTGCCTCTCTGATTCCCCTTAGCTGGCGGGGCCAGTACAGAATATTGAGCCCGGTCAGCCCACTTTGGGCACTCTCTCTGATAGTGGCCTACTTGGCCACATTTTAAATATACATCACTCTCTTCACGACATCTACCCATGTGCAACTTGCCACATGTACCACAGGGTGGTTTACCTCGTGAACCTTGAGCCACACTAGCTTGTGACTGAGACCCACGAGCTCCAACATTCTGAGACTTCTGATCATTTCTGGCTCTAGGTGCAGGTGCACTAGCAGATAATGGTGCTAAAAATTGATTTCCATTGCCTTTCTTCCTAACCTCATGGCTGAATGTCTTAGCTTTCTTGCTTTTGAACTCTTCCCTAGTGCTGGAAATCGATTTCTATTGCCTTTCTTTCCAACCCCGTGGCTCAATGTCTTAGCTTTCTTGCTTCTGAACTTTTACCTATCATGTTGCCTCTCCTCACCAGCTTGTTGCACGAACGCCATCAATCTCCCAATATTCATATCACTCACGAGCATTGCTTCCATCCCATCTCTCTTTAGCCCTCTATTCAACCCATCAACATACATCCCTATCCTCCCCCTCATATCAACAACCATATCCGGAACATAGTGGGATAATTGCGTGGACTTCATCCCATACTCTTGTACAGTCATAGAGCCCTGTTTCAAGTTCAAAAAATCCCTTACCTTCACCTCTCTCCTCTCCATTGGGAAGCAACATCCTAAGAAAGCTTCCTTGAACAAAGCCCAAGTCATCACGGGGGCATTCTCCCCTCTACCCTTCTTCCACTGGTCGTACCACAGTCTAGCCACCCCTTTTAGTTGATAAGCAGCCAGTTTCACTCTATCAACATTAGCCACATGCATCACTTGGAACACTTTTTGAAGTTCCTTTTTAGTTGATAAGCAACCAACTTCACTCTATCAGCATCAGCCACATGCATCACTTGAAACACTTTCTGGAGTTCCTCCATATATAGCTCTCAGGATCTTTAATAGGTGCAGACCCTGTGAACTCAGGCGGATTCATCCTCAAGAAGTCTCGAACTCTAGAAGTGTCATGGACACCCTATTGGGCCGCTCCTGGTCTCAGAGAAGATGCTGTGACAGCCTGGGCTATAATTTGGATAGCCAGACGAAATTCAGCATTGGAGAGATTATCTTGCAGGGGCTGCAGAACAGGGATAGCTTGTTCCACGGGCACCTCTTGTCCTTTAGGCTCACGTAGATTGACACTCTGTTGGGCGAGATGCCCTCTATCTCTAACGGCTCTTCTGGGAGGCATGATCATAATTCTGCAACGTGCAAAGCATGAATTAGAGTAGAAATTTCATAGAGTATAACTCTATAACACGATTTAGAACATGATTGAAGGGAAACAATTCCTAATGTCCTATAGCCTCCTATATATCAAGTGTGGTCGACAACACACCTATAAACAAGACTCTACTAGACACGACTTCATAAACTCCCTAGAATACTTGAACTTGTGCTCTGATACCAAGTTTGTCACACCCCGGGAGGGGACCCAAGACGTGGCCGGCACCCAAAAACTATTACTAGTCCCCAAGTGAACTACTTGGCCTCATCACATTCATTCAATCAATAATCTTCTAGTCAGTGGAAGATAAGGAAAAATAAATGGGCACATTTTATCATCTAATCTCAACAATAATATAGAAAAAGGCTAGTAAAAAAAAATAACTCACAATCTAGAGAATCATCATTCGACTCTAGTCTATGAAGCCTCTATCACTATTAAGTGGTGCCAATGACAGACCCATTGCTACCTCAAATCAAATAAAATATAAGCAACTCTAACTCCAAAGTATGTTGAAAAATAATGTAATGAATCTTCCGAAGTAGGGGAGGCTCACTAATCTGTTGAATGCTCGAAGATCCTCAATATTTCGCCTGCTGACGACCTCTATCATGCATATTTACATCATAATATGATGCAGTCCAAAAGGGAACATCAGTATTTGAAATGTACTGGTATGTAAAATAGCTGAGTGAAATCGAAATAAGTAGAATAATATAGAAATAATATCAAATCAACATAGAAAGCAATTAACATGCCAAATGCCTATCTAAAGCAAGAATAAAGAGTAGATAATTGACCCATCAACTCATCAATCAAATCAGACTCGCCTCAGAAGGACTCATCTCAACTCATATCAGTAAGGGTTCCTAACTCATTTTAACTTTCGGTCAGGATCATAGGATCCTTTTCTATCAGATAGGAAGGGTTGTAGCACAAAATGTACTTCTAAGTAATTACGCCATAGAGCCTATATCTATCTATATGAAGAAGAAATTATGTAACTTATTTGTACAAATGATACTTTGAGTTTGGAACGAGCATGAAAAGATTAACGATACTTCTTTATCTTTTGAGTTGAGGTCGCTCAAGATTTTTGGTCTTTATCCGTACCCGATGAAAAAAATGGGACCACTTCTTATGGACTTGTTGAGAGTGATAATTGGTCTAGTTCATGGCCTATTAGAAATAGAGGGTGCTCTGGTGGGATCTTCACGGATGGAAAAAGATTGCAGTCAATTTGATAATGATCGAGTTTCATGGACCCAATTTAATTTAGTGGGATCCTTTATTCATATTTTTTTCACCAAGAATGTTTTCTAAAACTCTTTGACCCCCGAATTTGGAGTATCCTAATTTCACGCAATTCACAGGGTTCAACAAGCAATTGATATTTCACGATCAAGGGTGTAATACTCTTTGTAGTAGTATCTCAAAATACATGAATTAATGTTTGGTTCGTTTCGCCATCCCGACCAGTGAATCATGAAAATTTCCTTTTCAATAAAATCTTTTGCATTCACAATTTCCGTCGTTCCTATCATTTCTTACTTAATATCCATCCTTGTTTCTATTTTGGCATTTTTCATTTTCGGAGTGTTAGCCCCAATTAGCAAAGGGCCGGAGAAACATTCTACTTATGAGTCGGGTATAGAACCAATGGGTGATGCTTGGTTACAATTTTGAATTTGTTATTATATGTTTGCTCTAATTTTTATTGTTTTTAATGTTGAAACAATTTTTCTTTATCCATGGACAATGAGTTTCGACGTATTGGGCACATTTGTATTTATAGAAGCTCTCATTTTCGTGCTTATCTTAATTGTAGGTTTAGTTTATGCATGGTGAAAGGGCGCATTGGAATGGTCTTAGCTCCTGAATATTTAGACAATAAAAAAAATATAAAATCAATTTTTGATGGAATGAAAAAGACATATGGTAGAATCGTAACCATAGAATACGACCCTAATCGAAATGCATACATTTGTCTCATACAATATGAGGATGGTGAGAAGAGATATATTTTACAACCCAGAGGGGCTATAATTGGAGATACCATTGTCTCTGGTACAAAAGTTCCTATAAAAATGGGAAATGCCTTACCTTTGAGTGCAGTTTGAACCATTGATTTACGTAATTAGAAATAACCAATTAGGTTTACGATGAAACCTAGAAATCGATCACTGATCCAATTTGAGTACCTTTGCAGGATAGACCTCAACAGAAAACTGAAGAGTAACGGCAGCAAGTGATTGAGTTCAATAGTTCCTCATATCAAATTATTGACTCTATAGATATAGTAGTATGGAGAAGACAAAATTGTTTCAAGCACCGACAGAACTGTTTAGTAATTATTCAAATGGATCAATAACAATAAAATGTCACATCTCATCTCATCACATCTCGACTCAGAGTACTTAAGGTAGGAACTTTCTAGGAGTTTCTCTTATCCGACAACAATCACTTATGAGCCAGTGATTGTACAACAAGTCGCCGTTGTTGCCACAGCCCTCCCATACTTGCCAGGTAGGGGACGAATCAGATCCACTAGGCACCTCAGCTATTTGTTAAAGTTAAGTCCTCTATTGTTTCAGGGACTCTATCCAGAGGGAACCATAATGAGATGTAATGGTTATAATCCTCACCCACGCTTGACTACGTAATTTGAAGAGTGCAAGTTGGACTACTCTTACTCTTTTGGTACTCGATACTCCTCGCATGACTCAATGCTTATAAAAAATCCATCCATTTAATACATCTCAATTGACTCATCTCAACTCAACCTTATAAAGGCTCTCATCATTCAATCAAACCAATCAAACCATCTCACTCAACCTCATGGAGGCTAATCTTCCAGTTAGTCTTGTAGAGACTCTAATCATCTCATCAATCAACATCTCAATCAACAACTCAAGGATTTGAACAATCATTAGGGAACAATCGAATGGACAAATCGTTAGAGTTCATTTATGAAAACTCAGGGGACTATCAAGTTCTATCAGCGCATCATCATTCTAACATCTCAATCTCAAACACAATCACAATCACATTCTCAATCAAGGCTCAAGACTCAATCCCTATCTT
>DF366482.1:23978-34541 GCA_000787875.1 Solanum virginianum
AAGTTGATAACTTGAATTGGAACTCTTGAAGAGTTTTCAAAAGACAATAGACTGTTTGCTTAAAGAAGTTAATGTGAAAAATTTGCAAAACTCTTTGATCCTAAAGGAGGATTCATAAAAGAGATAAAACAAAGCACATTCCGTCAAAACTTTCTACACACATGAGTTCCAAAAGAATTGTGATATAAATGTCCAATAGATTTGTTCGAGTGACAATGTCGCTGATTCGTTCACAAAATCTCTGCCAACTGTAACTTTCAAGAAGATGGTACACAAGATTGGGATGCTAAGATTCAAGTCTTTGGATTGATGTTCTCATCAGGAGGAGTTAATACGCGATATACTCTTTTTTCCTCACAAGGTTTTGTCCCATTGAGTTTTCCTTGTAAGATTTTTAATGAGGCATCCAAAATGCGTATTATTAGATATGTATACTCCTTTTCCTTCACTATAATTTTTTTCCACAGGGTTTAATTTAGTAAGGTTTTAACGAGGCACATAGTATAACAAATAGGCATTCAAGGGAGAGTGTTATAAACATTCTATTTTTGTAGAATATCTATTATGTAGATTCCTTTAAGAGTTAGGAATTCTACTTGAAGACCAATTCAGTTTCTTACTTGGAGACCAAGTCAGTCTTTCCTTATAAATATAAGAGTTTCATTCATTGTAATACACATTTGAATATTATTCAAGAGCAATAAGAAATCTTCTCTCTTCTCCCCTATTTTATTCTTTATTTTGTTTTATACTTTCATAGCAAGGATGACTTTTTAAATATTTTTTTCCCCTTATAGTTTCGCATTATATTATTACTGCCGATCCATATTTAATATTTGCATTATACTATTTAATATTTGCACTATATTATTACTTCCCATCCCCATATTTAATATTTGCATTATATTATTACGTCTCATCCTTAGATCCCACTTGTAAAATTCCACTGTATATATTGTTGTATATTATTACGTCCCATCCCCATATTTAATATTTGCATTATATTATTTAATATTTGCACTGCATTGTCGCTGCCAATCCAACTCAGAGGATAGGACAATAAATAAAGATAAGATATCGACCTTTTGCAGGCGGATATAATATTTACTTCCTATATTGTAGTAATTTATTTATTTAATTTTAATTTAATATAAAATTTAATAAAATAAATAAATTTTTTGAATTGAACGATCTTGAATTAACCATACATAGAACATATTTAAAAATTTTAATTTTATAATTTTAAATATATAAAGTGAAAAATTAAAATTAATAAATTATAAAAAAGACTTATTTTTTCAAACTAGAGTAAAAAAGGAAAAACAAATGAATAATTTTTCTAATGAGAGGGTTCTTGTCAATTGATTCCAACAGAAACATTTTCTCTTGGACTTCTCCAACTTGAAGGTAAGTCCCTTCTCTGTAGATATTAAGCAAAATTCCTTCATTAAGTTTTGTTAATTTCATCTCCAAAAATTATAAAACATTAAAGTTATTAATTATTATGACTTTTTTGGACTTTTTTTTTTCTTCAATTCATATTAACGCTTTCTGTGGGAGGATCTTTGTTGTCTTTTCGCAGTTATTTTTGTGCAATAGTTAAACTTATTGAGTTAACATATTCGTGGGACGAGGAGAATTTAGATTTTTTATATGATTTAGTGTAATTTTTCGCTCATTAGTTAGTTTTTTGAGGTTGTGTTGAAACTAATATTCATTTTTAAATCATAATATCAAAATTAAATTCATCTAATTTATTCTCACTTTTAGACTCATATTTAATTATCAATGGTTTAGATGTCTAATTCTTGGATGTAAGACGGGGTGTTGAGTCCATTCGAAAATTTGGATTAGTAATTATCTACGTTTAACAAACTAGTATACTAAGGACACCATTAATTATCCAATTGCAGTAATTAATAAGGACTTCTCTCTAAATATAGGTGTTCATCAGTGCGGGTCAATATTTTTTTATTATTTTTGTCTTTTGATTTATATGATATAGAAAAATTTAGAGAGTTGGTTAAATTTTAATTTAATTTTTAGATATTTTAAATTGATTAATTATCCAATTGCAGTAATTAATAAGGACTTCTCTCTAAATATAGGTGTTCATCAGTGCGGGTCAATATTTTTTTATTATTTTTGTATTTTGATTTATATGATATAGAAAAATTTAGAGAGTCGGTTAAATTTTAATTTAATTTTTAGATATTTTAAATTGTTAATTATTGTGAATTTTAATACTTTTGCATCAGTTCAAAATAACATATATTACTTATTTGTCTCTATTCATGCGATACTGATTTGAAGATTAATTGAAATTTTTATATGCCTTTAAAATATTTTAAGCTGTTAATTTTTGTGATTTATATATTTTTATATTTGTGTCATACTGACATTTCATTTTCACTAATTTGCATTTCAGTAGAGGTAACTTTGAAATTTTGTAAATAAAAAATTTATTTTTGTGCACCTTTAATTTGATTAATGTACAATTTTTATGAAATTATGGGAACTATTTAGTTATGTCCTTTAATTTTTAATATAATAAGAGAGAGTTGAAGTTAAAGTAGGCAAATCTTCATCGACGCAACCTTCAGCAAGGGAAATTTTTAAAAAAAGTTTTAAAATTTTTTTTTCTGCTTTAATTTATTAGTGTTCAATTTTTAGAAATTATTGAACATTTTAATTGTATCTTTTAGTTTTAAATTCATAATATTTAGTTATAACTTTATTACTTTGAATGTCCCTAATGCTTATATAAATTTTATAACCATTCGGTCTAAGAAGAAAAGTACTTTAATATCACAATGAGCCTCTGCATATTAATTTTTTTTTTTGGTCATGATCTGCGCATTAATTGTTTACTATCTACAGATATATATACAATTTATTTTAAAACAAATTTTTAAAATTATTTAATTATTCTCACTTGAAATTTATCAATCTTAAAAATATTTCTTATATATTTATTTACACTTGATAAAATAATTTAATATTGTTTAATTAATATCTCTTGAAAAATATTATAAATCTATAATAGACCCATGCACCCAAAATTTTCTATTTAAATGAGAGACTCCTAATTCAATTGGTTTCAACTGAAACATTTTCCAAACTTGAAGGTAAGTCCCTCATCTTTAATTTCATCTCCAAAAGATTTTAAAGTTAAGGTTGTTAATTGTAATGACTTTCTTGGGCTTTTTCTTTTCTTCAATTCGTATCATTATTGTCTTTTCACAGTTATTTTTGTGCAATAATTGAACTTGTTGAGTTCTCATATTGTTTGGAGAAAGAGAATTTAGATTCTTTATATGGTCTAGAGTATTTTTTTTTTAGCTTATTAAAAAGTTGAATCAGAATTAAATTTATCTCAATTCTCAATTTATCGATGTTGAATTTTTATATTTAATTATCAATGCTCTAAATGTTCAATTCTTAGACGTAAGACGGGATATTGAGTCCCATGAGAATTTTATCTAGTCATTAATAAGGACTTTTCCAATTATTAATTATTGTAAATTCTAATATTTTTTATGTAATTTTTTAAATAATATATGTTACTTCTCTTGTTCAAATTTATGTAGCATTGATAAAATTTTGAACGTACAAATTTTTTATATATCTTTTAATTTTTAATATTTTAATTATTATGATATATATTACTTTTACATTATTTTTAAACAATATATGTTACCCATCTATCTCTATTTGTACAATACTAATTCGAGGTCAATTGAACTTTTTATGTCTTTAAAACATTTGACGTTGTTAATTCTTGTGATTTATAGTATTTTTAATTTAATTTTCAAATATATATTACTATGTTCATTATTTAGATTTACAATACTTTTTGCGTAGTTTTCAAATTAAATCATACATGTTACTTTATTTATCCCATTTTATGTGACACTGATAAATTGATTTCAAAAGTCAATCAACTTTTTAATTCTTGTGACACTTATATTGTATGGGAAAAATTGATTTTGGATAAATTTATCTAGCCAATCTCGACTTATTTGAATTTGCAGCATGATAGAGAGTGTGGGCGAAAATGTGACAAATATAAAAGAAGGAGATATAGTGATGAGTGGTAAGGTCTGCGTACATTCTATCCTCCCCAGACCCCACTTATGGGATTTTACTAGGTATGTCGTTGTTGTTGTTGTTTAAAATATTTTATATTGTCAATTATCATAATTTAAAATATTTTTTTATGTTTTATGTAACATGTTTTAAAAAATGTTTTAAATTGTCAACTATAATGATTTATAGTAGTTTTAGGCAGCTTTATATGTATGTGTGTGTATATATATATATATATATATATATATATATATATATATATATATATATAAATTAAAAACAATATAAATAAATTAAAATAGAAGAATGATTGAAAAATTATAAAAACACTCTCAAAGTGCTCAAACAGGCATGTCGATCTAAAAATAAGATAAATAAATTAAAAAAGAAGAACAATCGAGAAATTACAAAAACACACGTCGACCTGGTACATATATATACATACATTTTACACACACACGTGCGCGCGCGCGCGCGCGTGGTTATGTGCTAAAAGTCGAGATAATATCTCATATAGTGACTTAAGTATTTTTCACAAAAATTTACTCAATTTTGATTTTTAATTCAAAAATCACTCAAATGTGAGCTCTTTTCACTGAAAACCACTCAACTATATTTAATTAATTTTTCGATAGCATTTGTTGACATGAAACTTTTATTTAAAACTACAATTTTAAAAAATAAAAAGATATTATATAAATCATTTAATTATTAAATGATTAAATAAGACACTAAATTGGCTCTTTAAATGATATCTTTTTATTTAAATTATTTAAAGATATCGTTTAAATTAGTTTAGCTCATAAGTGTCTCTTTGGTGTAAATTAAAATTGTGAGCCATGACTTTTCAAATTTTTTAGGTTATAATTGAAAAAGAAAGAACTAGAATAGTTGACATATGAGCTGGTAATTGAAACTATATACCTATGAGCTACTAAAATGATTTTCTTTTTAAGTTTTAAAATTTAGTTTTTTATTGAAAAGATTAATTGAATAGGTCATGTGACTTTGTAAATAGAATACCTATAATTGAATGACTTTTTGTGAAAAATGTTGATAATTGAGTGATCATCCGAAATATTATCTCACTAAAAACTCAACTTTGATTATAATCTAGAAAATTTAACCATGGAATCAAGCAAGCCAAAGGTCATCACATGCAAAGGTGAGTGTATAATAACCATGAAGAACAAGAGCTAGTTTTTTTTTCTTTAATTTTAACGTACATTATGAGAAAATCTATGTATTATTCGTGCGTACAGCTGCAGTAGCATGGAAGGGAGGGGAGAGGTTAGCGATCGAAGAGATACAAGTGGAGCCACCAAAATCAAATGAAGTTCGGATGAAGATGCTCTTTGCTAGTTTGTGTCATACTGACCTTCTCGGTCTCAATGGCTATCCCGCTGTATGTAGTCTTATTTTGCATTTCATTGATTTTCTCATCTTTTCTAACTAATTTGGATCGATGTTTTCGTTTAATTAATATGTTTTTCTAATATCTTCTCCAGCCTTTATTTCCTCGAGTTCTTGGACATGAAGGAGTTGGGTACGAAATTCTTCTTTCTCCGTTTCATCTATTGGACCATTTCCTCATGTCATTGCAACCAACTTACTCCCTTCGTCTCATTTTATGTGTATCTTTTGACTTAGCACGATATTTAATTAAAAAAAGAATACTTTTAAAACTTGTGGTCTAAAATCATTTATAGATATTTGTATGGTTAAAAATCATTTCATTCAGGGTAAAAGTAGAATTTTAAGGTAAAATTATTTCTAATTTTAATAAAGTTATATTCTTTTTGAGGCCGAATATAAAGAAAAGGAGATACATAAAATAAGACAAAGGACGTATATTCTGATTCGACAATTACTCTTTGTCCTCTTATGTGAAACATAAAAGGGTAGCTTGGTGCATTAAGCTCCCTCTGTATCGCAAGAGTATATTATATGTAGTCTTATTTTGTATTTCTGTAAGAAACTGTTTCCATTACGACTCGAACCTGTGACGACCTTGTGATCATATACATATCAATAATTTTACCAGTTATGCCTATGCTCTCATTCTCCTATGTGATTTAGATTTTTTTTTTCCTTATCAACATGCATATTTATATTATTATAAATTGATTTTGGATAAATTTATCTAGCCAATCTCGACTTATTTGAATTTGCAGCATGATAGAGAGTGTGGGCGAAAATGTGACAAATATAAAAGAAGGAGATATAGTGATGCCACTTTACCTAGGAGAATGCAAAGAATGCCCAAATTGCAAGTCAGGAAGGTCCAATTTATGTCACAAATATCCAGTGACCTTTTCTGGCCTAATGTTGGATGGTACCTCAAGAATGTCCATTCATGGAGGACAAGTATTATACCATTTTTTCAATTGCTCTACTTGGTCCGAATACACGGTTATCAACGCCAACTACGTTATAAAGGTTGATCCTCAAAAGATTCCGCTTCCACATGCTAGCTTGCTTTGTTGTGGGTTCACAACAGGTTATGGAGCCACATCGAGAGAAGTTCATGTCCAAAAGGGCTCAACTGTTGCTGTACTAGGTCTTGGTACAGTTGGACTTGGAGTGAGTACTCTGTATTCACAGTACTTTGACTTAGCTCAATCGTTTAAATAAATAAATTGAAGATGTATGAAAAAAATATTGTAGGTGGTTGAGGGAACTCGAAGTCAAGGTGTATCAAAGATAATTGGTGTTGATACAAACGAATTGAAACGGGAAAAAGGAGAAGCTTTTGGAATGACGGATTTCATCAACCCTAAAGATAACGAGACATCGATTTCAGAGATGATAAAAGGTGTTACGGGAGGTTTAGGTGTTGATTATGTTTTCGAATGTACCGGGATTCCATGCATGCTTAATGAAGCCATTGATGCCTCAAAATTGGTAATTGTTTTCTACTTTTTGTTGATATAACACATAATAAAAACATATATAAAAACTTATTAATATTATGTTCTTCTTGTTTGATCTCTACTATTAGGGAATTGGGACAATTGTGCTAATTGGTGCAGGAAATGGGAATAGTAGGGAATTTGACTTACTTCCCTTATTATGTGGTAGAACATTGAAAGGTTCAATCTTTGGTGGAATGAGACTTCACTCAGATCTTCCTGCTCTACTTCATAGATGTGAAAATAAGGTACGCTTTTCTTACCTAGTTAATAATAGTTAGAGACGTCAATATGAGTCAATTTAGATCAATTCTTAATTTGATATGAACTATAATTTTTGAAGCTTATTTAAGATAAGAACTTTTTAGTCTGATCCGAGCAAATCAGCTAGCATGGGGGCTTGACTAATGTGGTATGGGCCGATTTAGACCATTTTATGATTTGATATGATTGGACTATAATTTATGAAGCTCACTTAAGGTCAGAACTTTTTAATATGACATGAGCAAGTCTACTAGCTTGGGGGCTTGACTAATGTAGTATGAGTTGGTTTGTGGGTCCAATAAAAAATACTTTTTGAAATAAAATTAAAATAGAATACTAAAAGTAGGTAAAATAACAAGAAAAATTCAAACTCAGAGTCTACCTATCATTATGTATAAATATTACAAGTTATATTGTTATTCTTAGCTAGTTATATTGTCACTCATATTTAGTTTGCTAATTAATGTCTTTATTTGATTCGAATAATATTATGTCAAAACTTATTTAGTTTCACAAAAACTTTACATCCAAGAAGATCATTTTCTTGTAAGATTGTATTCAAGATATTTATATAGTATAATATAATATTATTTTAAAAATATTTATATAGACATTTAAAATTAGAAGTTAAATTAAAAACTACTAAAAATATTTATTTTTTAAAAAATAAGTGGATTGATCGGGCGTTATCCACAGCTCATGTAGTGGTAGATTTGATTTGATGTTTGTGCATCAAAATAATAAAAAAAAACTGTTTAAGCAAATCTCTTTTTATAAATAATTACTGATTTTAACGATATATTTTATTTATTATCATTTATAGCAATATATAGCAAATATTATGATAAATCTGCACTTGTATTAATTAAAAGTGAATTATGCATTCAATATAAATGTATTATAAGTGTTTTAAAATAAATTATTCTTATTTGGTAAGAAGTTGACACAAAGTATTATAAATATATTAAAGCATGTGATAAATGTATTATCTATCAATAAAACTTGTATTAAATATGTTTTATAAATAGCTCTTTATAATATGAATCAAAATTGTATTATAAATACATTATAAGTATTTACTAAAAATAAACGGTATACATTAATTTTGTAATTAAGAATCATTTTTCTTCCATTTGGCATTGACACTTTTTTTTTTCTTTCTGCAGTTAATTTTTTTTTTTTAAATTTTTTTGCAGGAGATTCAACTAGATGAGCTTATAACTCACCAAATTTCATTGACTGAAATCAACCAAGCATTTGAGTTACTTAAAGACCCTCATTGTGTCAAGGTTATTATCAAGTTCTAAGAAATTAATATACTGATGCAGAAATAAATTACTAACTCATCTTGTGTTGTATATAAATTCCTAATATACTGGTGCTGGTCCCCAAAGATCTAGAGTGTCCTAATCTAGAGTGCCAAATACTTTCTGGCTTCTTCCAATCTTGTGTTGTTGTTAAGGCATATATGTTGTTGTCTTTCAGTTGATTAGGGTTGCTTATCGAACAAATTGGACGGATAATTTTACTTAACAGTTTGGTTATTAGATATTGATTTTTAAATTTACTAATTCGTTAGTCAATCTATAAGATATTGATTGGTTCAGCAACGGATTAAAATTTATTTGATAGTTATTGGATGGAGTATCGGCCAACCTCTAATAACCATGGTACTTTTTTTCGATGAACACATGGTCACATCTTACAAAAAAAAGACTTTTTTTTCATTAATTTAGATGCAGTGAGCTAGTGAGTAATGAAATAAAAACTAGTAGAGATGGAGACGAAAATACATAGGCTAGACTTTAGAGTGATAGAAATTAAAATGAAAATTAGCAGATAAATGGGTTTCTATATGCCTTTACCTTTTTAAAGATAGTTATTGTTACATTTTATAGCAAAATATTAAATGAGTCTAATATGCCTAAAATAAAAATGTACATATGGTAATTTTTAACGGTTTACCCGATATTAAAATTGAATGATCCGCTCCTACACTAATAAGCCATTAATTATAAAAAATTTAATTCATTCTCCAATCATTTATTAAAGAACCCTATACTAATAAGCCAATAAACTAATTTTGCTATTAGCTTATTAGTTATGGATCAATTTTGAACAACCTTACAGTTGATAGAGTCCTCTTATGTTAAATCCCTTGGCCAGTGGTGTCCCTGACATCTTGTCCTTTACAAGAAAACCAAACTCGTCAAACACAAGAGTTGTAGAATTATCCTTTGCAAGTTTACTAACTGAAAGGAGATTTTTCTTTATTTTTAGGAACAATCGCTCGGAAGGAAAAAACTTTTGTTGAGTGAGTTAAAGCGCGTGTGATCGGCATTTAGATAAGCTATAATTTTTCTTCTTGGACAGGAAATTGGTTTGAGGCTGTAACTGTTGGACTTATTGTATAGCTAATATATGGGGCTGGTAGAGTATCTGCTTGACATGTTGAGATTGCTTGTGATCCGTACGCTAATTTCTGCTCTATTTATGATTATTTGTTGATTGTTAGTCCTTAGTCTAGGCTTAAACTAGTGATTCCCTAGATTTATGTTGTCACAGCCAATAAACTACTATATATTCATCCGGTGTGACTTGAGAAGCTTAGATCCTTGTAGATCGAAATATCAAACTTGATTCTGGTAGAGTTGATCCTTAGATAGGCCGGGGCAAGATGAGGACCTAATTATTCACATGATCAGCTTGCTTCTTTTGAATGTTTCCGCCGCGATATATTGGCCCAACTCGAGGTTAAAGGAGACAGGCAAGCCACATTGGAGCTCAGAGTGAAATCTCCTATAGTTTAAGGCCCGAGCGCTTCTCACGATTAGCACTTAAGTCTCCTATTTACGGATATTAATCTACACGAAAAAAAGAATAAATAAATATTATGTATGTAAATAATTTTTTATTATCAATTAAGATATATTATGAGTCGAACTTCATGCTTGCGCTTCTTAATTCTAATTTCTACTTGAGCAATAAATTTAAAATATTGATCTTTGAAATAGTAACACACAATGAATTGCGGTTATTATATAATTCAATTCAATCTAATAAATAGATTAATTTCGATTCCTGATAAATTTATGCCATTATGTAATGGAACAGTCAGAATTTCGATCTGAGCTTCCGAACCCCGAATGTTGACCAAACTCAAACTTTGGTTCCGGAAACAATAAAATCACAATTTTGGGTCTAAAAACCTCATTTTAACTCCAAATTCAGTTCTACAACTTCATGCAGTGCAGTTTTGACATTTCAGAGCTAATGAAGTTGACGGATCCCTGATCCG
>DF366481.1:4023-16427 GCA_000787875.1 Solanum virginianum
GGTTCCTACCTTACATATTCAGTACATCATCTCGTACTGACGTCCCTTACGGGGGACCTGCATTTCATGTTGCAGGTACAGGTGCTAGTAGATCATCCCAGTAAGTGTACAGGATAGCCAGCTGTGGTCACCAAGCTCCAGGTTGCTTTGGGGCTTTGCATGTCTAGAGTTTATGTTTTCGTATTGTACAGTTAGTTGAGGCGGGGCCTGTCCCGACCCTTATCGAACACTGTCATTATTTAGAGGCTTTGTAGACTGTGTAAATTAAAGTGTGGGCATATTTTGTACTTCAGACAGCGTGGCCCCAACGGCCTAGTCATATGCTTTTCCTTTTGGCTTGTCAGTTCTATTTACTTTGTAAAGGCATACTGAAGTTGGAATTTATTATATTGCATATAGAAAGGGCATAGGTATAGTTGGTTCTCCCGGGCATTATCGGCAACGGGTGCCAGTCTGCCTTATCAGGTTTTGGGGTGTGACAGCTGCATTGGTGACCCTACGAGAAAGTGTTGCTCATTAAAGCTGATTCTCTTCAAGGTTACCTATGCAGTAGTTAATTTGATCGTGCAGTCAGTTTATACCACATCTAGTGGTGAGACTCAGAGCTTCGAGTTTCCATTGGATTCTATCTTAGTTATTAAGTCTTTATCTCTATGTAAAGACTGAGATGTACTTGTTTCACTAGTACTTATGTATTTAGATTCTCTTTACACTTATGACACCAGGTTTTTGGATATGGTTTTATGGGTGACTTTTTATGCGATGACTATTTACCTATTGGGTTTTCTACTTTAAGTGTACTTTATCCTTGGATTTGGAATTAAGTGTCCTTAAGTGTACTTTAAGATTAGTATCAGAGCTTTAGGTTCATCGGTCTTATAAGTTCAAGAGGAGGGTGTCTAATAGAGGCTCGTGGATCGGTATGTAGATGTCCGTACATATATTCAAGAGGCTACAGGATGTTTATTAGGAAAAATCTTCTATTATTGATTCCTTTTGTGATTTGTTCATATTCAAGTTTTATATGTCCCTAATTTATTCTTTCTATGTGGATGCCAAGGACTAGAGTTAGCAATACTGAGGATGAGTCTTTACCTACTATCCAAGCCCCAGCTAGAGGATGAGGTAGAGGGTGATAGGGAGATCATGGTAAAGCTAGAGGTCGAGGCCTAGCTAGGGGAGCAGCACACACGAGGTCAGGCTAGAGGGACTTCACTTGAACCAATTATTGACCTAATTTATAAGCAATAGGTGGAGGATCTAGTCTAGCCTCCTACAACATTTGAGGGTATACCAGTGTTACAAGAGCTATTAACTCAATTGTTGGAAAGGTTAGAGGGTACCCTGCTATTAGTAGCCTTCCAGGTACCATAGTTCCTACTATACCTGTTAGTTCTTTACAGCAAGCTCAGGGACCTAGTATGGTATTCCAGACCTCGAGTTCTTTTTCCCTACCTTCTATTTCACCTCCAAGGTTTTCAGCCCCACCAGTTTCTACCTGTGCTGCTATGTCCTTGTCTAAGCAGAAAAGTTTTGAAAGATTTGTGAGATTGGCTCCTCCCAAATTTAATGGTATAGCTGGGGATGGGGCATATTAATTTTTGACAGAGTGTCAGGATAGATTGTTCAATTTGGGTATTCTGGAGGCCCATAGGGTAGGTTACACATCTTATTAGTTCATAGGCATGGCCAAAGAGTATAATTTTTGACAGAGTGTCAGGATAGACTATTCAATTTGGGTATTCTGGAGGCTCATGGGGTATCTTATACATCATATCAGTTCACAAGCATGACCAAAGAGTGGTGGAGGTCAATCATGGCCAGTAGGCTTATCAAAGCTCCAGCAATGAGTTGGGAGCAGTTTACTGAAATCTTTCTTGAGAGATTTGTACCCTATAGTCTTCGGGATAGATATCGTGATGAGTTTGATGGACTGGAGCAGGGTTCTATGACTGTTTCCCAATATGAAGCATGATTTAACAAGCTCTTCCGATATGCCATGTCTAATATTCCCACAGAGTTTGAGTGAATTCACAGATTCACAAAGGGCTCGTAAGTTATCTCCAGGAGGCTACTGCATCTCTTGTGTTATCTGGTGGTTCCTTTCAAAGTATTGTTGATCATGCCAGGATGATAGAAGGCATCAGGCATGCACGACAGGGTGATAGTAAGAGGTCCCACCGTCAAGGTCAGTTTGGAAGTCATACACCCAGAGATGGAAATCCTTAAAGATAATGCGCCTAGGGTTATCAAGGGAGGCCAATTCATGTAGCCATTTCAGGTATAGATAATACTAGTAGGCCTAGAGGATGTTATGTATGTGATGAGTTTGGTCATAAGGCCCAGGATTGCACCAAGCGTGCTCCTAATTCATTTCCAATAGAGGCACAGACAACTCGCTACATATCAACTCCAACAATGAGAGGTGTTTCACAGAGTGCGAAGGGTGGTGCTAGAGGTGCTAGGGGTGGAGCTTGAGGTGGCACTCCTGGAAGAGCACAGGCCAATGGTGAGCATCCAGTATGTTATGCCATTCTAGGTCAAACTGAGTCACAAGCATCTAATGCTGTGATCACAGGTATTTTTCTAGTTTGTCATCGTTCAGCTTCAGTATTGTTTGACCCTGGATCTACCTTCATATGTATCAACTTATTTTGGTACTGATACTGATGGTTTATGTGAGCCTCTCGATGTGCCTATTTGTGTTTTGATTCCGATAGATAAATCCTTAGTGGTGGATCATGTGTATCGGGATTGTGTAGTAGCAATCTTAGGTATAGATACCCAGGCTAATTTGATTCTCCTAAACATGATTGACTTTGATGTTATTTTGGGAATAGATTAGTTGTCTTCTTATCATGTAATCCTTGATTAGTATTCTAAGACGGTGACCTTAGCATATCCGGGTCTACTTAAGTTAGTATGGACAGGCACTCTTAGCTCTTATCCTAAGGGGATGATTTCTTATGTTCATGCCCTACGCATGATGAAACATGGGTATTTGTCTTATTTGGCTCACATACAAGATATTTCTAAGGAATCACCTTCTTTAGAGACCACAAGGGTAGTAACAAAGTTTATAGATGTGTTTCCTACCATCTTGCGTGGTATTCTCCTAGAACGCGATATCATCTTCGCTATTGATATGGAATTGGGCACCAAGTCCATTTCTATTTCCCCCTATCAGATGGCTTTGGCAGAGTTAAAGGAACAGAAGGAGCAATTAGAAGATCTATTAAAGAAAGGGTCCATTCGGCCTAGTGTGTCGCCTTAGGGTGCACCAGTATCATTTGTGAAAAAGAAGAATGGTACTATGAGTATATGTTTTGACTATCGTCAATTGAACAAGGTGACCATTTAGAATAAGTACTCCCTGCCACATATTGATGACCTTGTCAAGACCCAAGTCTAGGCCCTACACGAGACCGACGAATGGGGAACCCAAAAGAACCCCAAACAAGCCTCATAGCATATCATTACACATCCTTGGTCGCGGAAACAATTAAAATAACAATAAGATATAAATGTCAACAAGGGGAATTGGGACTAAGGATAAACTTCCATATTATAAACATCAAGAGTCAATAGAGTCAAGCTCATAGCATAGATAATAACATGTCCAACAATACCTCTACTACATAGATAAGAGCGGGCGCCAAGACAAAGTAACTGTCTCACCCTAATAGTTAATTCATAAGTCAAGAGAGAAAGCCTTAATACATAGCAATAGATCATAAGTAACGTCCCCGGAATAGAGGACTCACCAATAAGCTTGATAGAGGTCGTACTAGCCACGTGGAGGAGGATGATCAAGCGGTACATTATTTCCTACATGGTAACATCATGTAGGCATAAAGTATGTGTTAGCACATTTGAATGTACTAAGTCTGTAAGATGCAATGCAACAAGAGATAGCCATTATAGGCAAAATGCATAATCATAAGCAACAGATAGAATACTAACAATATGACATGTATAAATGATGCTTGAAGTAAAATGTTGCTTATATAGAACATAATACGAGTGTAAGGAGTGACCATTATAGTGTAATCTAAGGCCTAACACCCCCTTGGATAGGCGCATGAGGTAAGAACCCCTTCATGAGATTGATGGAGTACAAAAACCCCCCACCGAGGTTGATGGAGTACAAACCCCCTATTAAGGTTGATGGGTACCAACCTCCAACGAGGTTACCTGGGCCTACCACCTCCCGAGCTAGGCGACCAAGGTACCAACCCCTCAATAGGTTTCTCGGGACTACAATCCCCCAAGCTAGGCTTGGTCATCCCGAACACTATATAAAGAAAATATCATATATATATATATATACTCCTTTCATCATCATAACTATACATTCCTTTTCATTATCATTTCATCATCATATAGTCATTCAACTCATAAGACATACATTGGACCTTCAATTCCTCAAGAAATCATAACCGGACATTTTATCAAATTTTCATTATCATTTCATCATCATATAGTCATTCAACTCATAAGACATACATTGGAACTTCAATTACTCAATAATCCATAACCGGATATTTTATCAAACACTTAGAGGGTGTGAAATATTAGTGTAAAACCATGCAATTCAAGAGTAAAATCATGCTAGAAAAATCAGTGTAAAGCCATCAATAGATACTTGGTACCACCCTCAAACAATATACATCAAGACCTTTCATCAATCCTTACCATAGACCTTAGATTCATAGCTCCAAACATAGTAAAACAGTCATAATTTCATAAACCTAATATAGTGTGCAGTGATTTTCATAATAGATAAGACCCATGAATGAATCAACTTTATATCTTGCAATTTAGAGTAAAGAGAGCTTGGAGGGTGAAAGAAACTGACATACCTTAGCTTTGTAGATGAACTTGATGAAAATTGGAGATGGAGATTTAAAGCTTAAGAGGAAATCCTTAGATCCACAGAGGGTTTTGAGACTTGAGTTTAGGAGATAAAATATTGGCTAAGTGTTTGAATGAGCATTGGGGAATGTGTAGGATGATATGAGGGTGAAATAAGGCTAGGTATAGGTATTTTCACGTGCAGGAAGGCATAGGTCTATGACCAAAAGCCTTGGATCTGAAACAAAAAAATGACAAAAATAATACTAGGGCACGTCACGCCCCAGACGCGAATTTAGCACTGGAAATTGCAACTTTGAAATTTCAGATTTTTCTACGGTTGCTCTAAAATTTGGGTTAGACCCATTTCTCATTCAATGTTGCCCATTGAACAAGAATATGAAGTCAGATTTTTGAAATAACGAATAATTTTTTTTAGATATATGGAAATTATGGTTTCGAGCACTTCCGAGGCACATTTTCGGGCACTTTTTGGGGTCGTTTCAATATCTCCGCCTTGGGAACATTCATCCCCAAATGTAAAAGAAACGTACATGACAAGATTAATCATGAACAAATCAGCCCTAACAAGAATGCAACATTACATTTAAAACATTACCTTCCCCTAAGACAGCTTGTCATCCATATCACCCACAATTTCAAGGAGTGTTATAGCACTAGAGTGACTAATACATCTCATCCACCTAGAAGCATGAAGAACTAGACGAACCATATCTACATCCATAGGCAATCCCCAAGCTTATCCAACCTTATCAACCTCCCTCTACACTCTATGAGGACTCACAATCATCAACTCAATTGTCAATCTTGAATACACCTAACTCACTTGGTTCCATAACCACCATCTCCTCCTTGGGAGACAACCTCCACTCTATCATTCTCTCACCCAAAACTTCCAACTTTAGTAAGGTGGAAATCAATTCCTTACCTAATCTAGACCTCTTAACCCACGAAGATTTGGAACCATCAAGAAAACTATACTACCATTCTCAACTTCCTCTAACCTAACTCCCTATTTAGCCAACCGATGGACTCCAGTAGTCACCTTTTTACCACCATTACCACAACTTTAGGCTACTCATAAGCACCCTACTTAGAACATCAATCACATCACTAGCCTCAACGGAGGACATAATGCACACTCATATCATAATCCTTAAAGAGTTCTAACCACCTTCTTGTTACCCTTACCTGACAATTATCATAATTAGCAAATAACCTTTCATCTCCTAAGACTTGCAACACTACCTCCAAATGGTTTACAAAACCTAACTAAATCAATTCTCCACCACTAGAGGCCACCACAAACATGTTGAGGTACGGTTTGAAGACCCTGTTCATGAAGCCCAATAGACACAACTAGTGAACAAGTCCACCAAACAACTCTACCATTATTCGAGATGCTCATTCATAGTTCAAAAAGGGTACTTAGGGATATCACCTACCCTGATCCATACCTGAGAACAAATCCTAAACCTCAAATCAACCTTATAGAAGTGACTAACCCATCGGAGTTGGCCAAATAGATCGTCCATCCTTAACCATCATATTATAACCTTACAGGTTCTACACTCATTGAAAGCATGCTATGCAAGTAGCCCAAACCTCCCAAGACCTCCAACCCATCAAGCTAAGTTCAATCAAGATCACGAGACAAGACTCTATGCAATAAGAGCATGGGCAAGCTTTAAAGATCTCTTCTAACCATTATAGACTCACGCAACCATTCGGGACAGACATATGAATTCTATTAGCATAAAGGAATCACACAATAGATAGCAACTCTTGGACCTATCAACTCACCTTTCTCAAAACATTAGTCACAACATTGGCCTTACTTATGGTCAACTAAGTCATAGGAGAGACAATAGAAGAGAACCTACGCACCAAGCTCCGATAATGGCCTAATAAACCCAAGAAGCTCCTAATACCCAAAGAAGTCAAGGTCTAGGCTAATCTCTAGTCACCTTCGTCTTATTAGGGCCCACCTTAATCCTATCACGCGGCACCACACAACCTAGGAAGGCAACCTCTTATAACTAAAATTCTCATCTCTCCTACTTAGCATCTAAACTTCCTTAAACTTGTAGTACTACCCTCAAATGACTCACATTCACTACCTTATTAGGGAACAAACCATCTTATCATCATCAAAAGCACCATAAACCTATTAGAACAAGGACTTAAGATCTTACTCATGAGACTTATAGGCATAACCAGTGTACTAGTCAAACCAAAAGACACTACCCCAAATCCAAATTATCGGAAAGGGACACTCAAGGCCTCATCAACCACCAACAACAATTCTAATTACAAAACAACTTAGGTTCAACATATTCAATTCTCACAAGATGATAAAATGCAACCCTTAGAGACCAATTGTACCTTATGACAAGAAATGGACCTACCACTCTTGCTACCATTTGAAAACCTCCCACTCAAAGTCGGGCTCATTAGGGATTTGGAATCTAACTCTACAAGTACTAACACCTATGAAGACACAACATTCATGCAACCATTCCATTCCTATAATGACATCAAAATTCATCATGCTAACTCCAACAAGCCATAAAGCAAGACCTAATGTAATACAAACTCGGATCAACACCTATGAACCTTCTAGCAATAATATACTCAACAAAAGGACAGAAACAAAAGGTCCACACAACAACTTGGCAAACAAGAAGGCCCACTAGCAACTAAAAAGAAAATAGAAGAAATAGTGGCACACCGAGCCTATCAATGCATGCACAACAAAGCCAAGAAAACTTCAACTTATCGGTAATAGCATCAGGCATTTCATCCCCTCCTAGAGCTACTTGATCAATATGACCACCTCGATAAAAGTCGACCACCATTACACCCCCTTCAAACAAATGGACATTCTACTAACTTGTGACCTACTTTCCTAAATCCAAAACAAGTACTAGTGTTCCTCCGACATAGGCCACTATGGTCCTTCCCACATCCTTGATACTTGGGATTAGTCATCCTACCATCACCTCCCTTTGGTTGAGCAGGAGGACAACCACTAACTTTGTACCCAAATCCACCACAACCCAAGCAAGCATTAGACTTCTTCAAGCATAGGCCACTATGGTCATCCCCACACTTTTAGCATTTAGGCCTTTCCACCCCCTCACCACCTCTTTTACCCCTTTATGTATGAGGACACTCCTTTATCGTATGACCCATCTCCCTGCAATCATAACAAGTATTAGTACCTCTCAAGCATGGACCATTATGGCCTCTACCACATTTGGGCACCTAACATAAGGTACCACACCACTACCACCTATACACTTGGAACTTTGGAACTTACCCATATTACGGGTCCTCTTGGCCTCATTACCTCCTCTCTCACCACTAGAAGTCTCGAGATCACCCACTTGTTAATTGACTCGAGTTGCCAATATTATCACCGCTTTGTCCATTACCATAGAACATTACAAACCTCCGCATTTGACATATCACCATCATGAGTAGCTTGAGATATATCCTAGAATATAATGGTTAGGGGTTAGCAATAAGCCCTAGGGGACCTAACTCTATCACATGACATAGATCATGAAGAGGTGAAACATTTTTGAGAATGCCTCATAGCCTCCTATTCATAGTTGTGGTGAATAACACAACCATGAATAAGACTCTAATTGACGCAGTGTCTAGAACGCCTAACAGCCTCTCATTCATAGTCATGGCATGCTTCACAACCATGAATAGGACTTTAATCGATGCGGTGTGTTGGATGCCAAGGATCTAATAACCTAGTTCTCTGATACCATCTTTGTCATGACCCAAGCCTAGGGCCTAGATGTGACCAGCGAATGGAGAATCTGAAGGAACCTAAAATAAGACTCGTAGCATATCATTACACATCCTTGGTCGTGAAAATAATTAGAATGACAATAAGAGGTAAATGTCAACGAGGGAAATTGGGACTAAGGATAAACTTTCATATCATAAACATCACGAGTCAATAGAGTCAAGCTCATAGCATAGATACATAACATGTCCAATAATACCTCTATTATATAGATAAGAGTGGGGGGCCAAGACAAAGTAACTGGCTCACCCTCATAGTCTATACATAAGTCAAGAGAGAAAGTCTTAATACATAGCAATAGATTATAAGTAACATCCCCGGAATGATAGACTCACCAAGAAGCTTGATAGAGGTCGTACTAGCCACGTAGAGGAGGATGATCAAGCGATACACCGATTCCTACATGGTGACATCATATAGGCATAGAGTATGTGTTAGTATATTTGAATATACTAAGTATATAGTATGCAATGCAACAAGAGATAGGCATCATAGGAAAAATGCATAACCACAAGTAATAAATAACATATTAACAATATGACATGTATGAATGATGCTTGAAGTAAAACCATGCTTATATAGAATATAATATGAGTGTGAGAAGTGAACATTACAGTGCAAGCTAAGGCCTACCACCCCCTTAGAAAGGCGCATGAGGTACGAACCCCTTTATGAGGTTGATGGAGTACAAACCCCCTATCGAGGTTGACAGACTTCAAACCCCCCATCAAGGTTTATAGTTACCAACCCCCAACAAGATTATTCGGGCCTGCCACCCCCTGATCTAGGTAACCAAGGTACCAACCCCTTGATAGGTTACCCGGATCTACAACCCCCGACTAGGTTTGGTCATCCCCAACACTTTATACAGATAATATCATATATATATATACACACACATACTCCTTTCATCATCATACTTATATATTCCTTTTTATCATCATTTCATCATCATTTCATCATCATATAGTCATACAACTCATAAGACATATATTAGAACTTCAATTCCTCAAGAATCCATAACCGAACATTTTATCAAACACTTAGAGGGTGTGAAATGCTAGTGTAAAATCATGCATTTCAAGAGTAAAATTATACTAGAAAAATTAGTACAAAGTCATCAATAGATATTTAGTAACACCATCAAACAATATACATCAAGACCCTTCATTAATCCTCGCCATAATCTTTAGATTTATAGCTCCAAACATAGTAAAACAGTCACAATTTCATAAACCTAACATAGTGTGCAGTGATTTTTATAATAGATAATACCCATGAATAAATTAACTTTAAATCATGCAATTTTGATTCAAAAGAGCTTGGGTGTCATGCGTGAAAAGAACCCATAAAAACCCACATACATTAGCTTTGGAGATAAACTTGATGAAGATTGGAGATGGAGACTTGAAGCTTGAGAGGAAATCCTTATATCCAGAGAGGGTTTTGAGACTTGAGTTTAGGAGATAAAATATTGGCTAAGTGTTTGAATGAGTATTGGGGAATATTTAGGATGATATGAGGGTAAAATAAGGCTAAATATAAGTATTTTCACATGTGGGAAGGCTTTGTCCCAAGACCTAAAGCCTTGGAACCAAAATAGAAAATGACCAAAATAACACTGGGCACATCGCGCCCCAGACACGAATTTAACACTGGAAATTACAACTTTAAAATTTTAGATTTTGCTACGATTGCTCTAAATTTGGGTTAGACTTATTTCCCACTAAAATTTACCCCCTAAACAAGAATACAAAGTCGAACTTTCAAAATAGTGAATGGATTTTTAGATATATGGAAATTACAATTCCCAGCACTTTCGAGGCACATTTTTGACCACTTTTTGAGGTCATTCCAAACCTATTTGACTAGTTACAGGGTGCTTCAGTAATCTGTAAGATTGATTCAAGGTCTGGGTATAATTATTTGAGGGTTCGAGAGTCATATATCCCAAAGACTACTTTTAGGACTCGATATGGGCACTATGAGTTTGTAGTTATATCATTTGGATTAAACAATTCCCCCGCTGCTTTTATGGAATTGATGAACCAAGTGTCAAAACCCTATTTGGATTTATTTATAATTATGTTCATCGATGACATCCTAGTATACTCTAAGAGTGAGGCTGATCATGAACGTCACCTACGGACCATGCTCCAAAGGTTGCATAAAAAGAAACTTTATGTCAAGTTCTCTAAGTACAAATTTAGCTTAAGTTTGTAGCTTTCTTAAGTCATATGGTGACTAAGGATGGCATTATGGTTGACCCAGCCAAGATTGCAGCAGTTCGGGATTGGGTGAGACCCACCTCAGTAACTGAAATTCATAGTTTTCTTGGACTAGCAGGCTATTAGCGTCGACTTGTTCAAGGGTTCTCCTCTATCTCAGCCGCTATGACCAGGCTTATTTAGAAGGAAGTAACATTTTCATGGACTGATGAGTGTGAGGCAAGCTTCCAAAAGCTTAAGGGACTATTGACGTCGACTCTCATCCTAGTCTTACTTGAAGAGGGTGTGCCCTTCGTCTTTTATTATGATGCTTCTTTTATAGGCCTAGGTTGAGTGTTGATGCAAAAAGGGGGGTTATAGCCTATACTTTATGACAATTAAAGGTTCACGAGAGAAACTACCCTACCTATGATCTTGAGTTGGTTATAGTAGTATTCATATTGAAGTTGTCGCGGCACTATCTTTATGGGGTGCATTGTGAGATTTACACTGATCAACATAGCCTTAAGTATATTTCTCTTAGCCTAATTTGAATATCAGACAGCGTAGGTGGTAAGAGTTGTTGAAAGACTATGATATCTCTATTCTTTATCACCCTGGCAAGGCTAACATAGTGGCTGATGCTTTGAGCCTGAAGGCTTCTAGCATGGGTAGTTTGGGTATTTCTTAAGGCTGAAGAGAGGCCTTTAGCATTGGAGGTTTAGTCTTTGGCTAGAAAACTGATCAAACTTGACCTATCCCCACCTCATAGTATGTTAGCATTCACTGAGGCTAGGTCTACATTGATGGATTAGATCCATGCTCACCAGTTTGATGATGATAAATTATGTGTGATTCAGGATAAAGTGTTGAGAGGTGAAGCTAAGTCAGCTTCTCTAGATTCGGAGGGAGTGTTAAGGATTAATGGGTGCATTTGCGTGCCTAAGGTAGGTAATTAGGTTCGCTTGATCTTGGAAGAGGATCATTGTGTTAAGTATTCATTCACCCAGGTGTGGCAAAAATGTTTCATGACCTAAAGCAACATTATTGGTTGTATGGGATGAAAAGGACATTATAGATTTTGTGGCTAAGTGTCTGAATTGCCAACAGGTTAAGGCTGAGCATCGAAAACCAGGAGGTCCGATGCAGAGGATATTTGTACCCGAGTGGAAGTGGGAGCGTATTACTATGGATTTTATGACTGGATTACTCATGACATTAGGTAAGTTTGACTCAGTATGGGTGATTGTAGACAGGCTAATCAAACCAGCTCACTTCATTCCAATAAAGACTAACTATAGTGCGGAACAACTAGCTAAAATCTATATTCGTAAGATTATTAGATTACATGGGGTACCTGTCTCTATTGTGTCAGATCGAGATTCGGTGTTCACCTCCCATTTTTGGAAAGTATTACAACACGATTTAGTACACAATTAGACATGAGTTCAGCATTTCATCCCCAGACCAATGACCAATCTGAGCGGACTATTTAG
>DF366480.1:7842-23702 GCA_000787875.1 Solanum virginianum
AGTTGTTCCGGGTGGTCAAACTATCGCTAGAAATGGTCTCCTTGCAATTTTTTAGAATTACCGAGGGCAATTTGAGTATTTTAAGTTTTAACTAGTTTCTATGAATTTTATCGGGTTCCGGGCCAAGGAGGTCTCGAATTCGAATTCTGACAGTTCCATTGAGTCCAGAACGTCGTTTATGGTAGGGTTACATATTTGGTTTGTGTGAATCGGGTTCCGAACGAATTATGTCCGTTCTGAGTGCGAGATTATTGTGTTTTGCTAATACCTAGTGCAGCCCCACTTACACTTTGTGTTCGCAAGCTGGGGACCTGCATTCGCATAGGTTTAGATTGTTGTACCCTCCATATTCGCTTACCCCACATCCGCGTTCACAGAGTTGACTGTTGTGGGGCCTCCGCGTTCATGGGTTATCTCTCCGCATTCGCGGAGGGTTAGACGCTGGGATGCTCCGCGTTCGCAAAGTATAATTAGTGCCTAGATAGTTATTTTTAAAAATTGAGACTCACCATCTTTAACACTCCAAGCTCCGTTTTTTCAAGATTTTTCAAAGCAAAGCTATTGGGTAACTAGTTTCTAACTTGCTTCTTTGATTTCCATTAATTATATTGTGTTTTTAACTCAGGAATCAGGGCTTTTAATCAAAGAAATTGGGAATTTTTCGAACTTTGATTTCAAATACTAAATTGATGATTTTGACCTCATTTTAACTTCGTTTTCGAAACGATTTTCGCCGTTGGAATCCTTATTACTTGAGGAATGTTTTCATGTATTAATTTTTAGATTCCGCGCACTTTTTTCAGCATGGGATTTCTGACCATTTTACCCCCTTTTGCCAAATTGATTGATTTTAGTGTCATTAAATTTGTATTGTGATTGTGATGCTATATTTGACTAGATTACGATGATTGGAAGTATTGTAGAAAGGAAAAAACTTTGGATTTTACTTGATTTGAGACTCCTACTAAGGCAAGTGGACTTCTAACCTTTTGTTAAGTATGATTGAACCTTGTGTGCTCCTATGTGTATGAATTTGGATGATTTGGCATGAATTGGGATAGAATTGTTTTATCATAGGCTTTGATCATGGGACTTCGAATTTGAGTAATTATCATGTTGTGAAATTTTAACTTGTGAATTAATTGTGATCTCATGATACATGTGATCTTGTGAATTGTGAGTTATTGATACTAAGATGGTACCGATATAGTGATCCTTATTCATGATGTTGAGATTGTGATGAAATTGAAATTGTGGTGATATTGAGATTGCATATATTGCATTCACTTGTTATTTGTGCATTGGTACATGAGATGGCTATGGCCAAGAGACGATATGCAAGGTATCATATTGGTTGGTGGCCGAGATCTCTACCAATCGATGATTAGCCGAGGTCATTGCCTGCGAGCCGAGGTAATATGTCGGCTATGATGTGACCGAGGTTGCTTTCGATCGGGTGAATGTCTTATCTAATCACCGCTCCCAATTCTTCCTTGGTCTATGCTACCTCCCCCATCTTATCACTGTCAACCTATCGCACCTCCTCAATAGGACATTTGTTCTTGTGATGATCTCGAAGGTCATTTTTGGCATTCTTGACAAAATTACTGTTTTACCCTACCCAAAAGTTGTCTTGAGTCATTTTTGCACGATTATTTGACATTGCATCGTATTATTTACATCTCATAACATCCACCCCATCTCACATCATGCGCATGAAATTGTGAAAAAGTTGAAACTGTCTATATTTTTGGAGATATATTATACTATTTCACTTTGAATACCAGTTGAATATGTTGAGATGCTATTTTATGAGAGGTGTATATATGTCTATGTATATTGTGTTGTGTTGGGACAAATCTGAGTGCAAGTGTGTCGTTTAATGGTAAGTGATTGGGTGCATAGGAGTACTTGTGTTCTTCATTGCTTTACTTTAGGTTAGTTTCCAATTGTTGAATACCTTGTTGTTTGGTGCTCACCTCTTGCATTTTTGTAGGTTGTCAGCTTGGTCCTTCTTGCTAGCCTTTTTGTTACAGGAGCGAGCATTCGGATCACTTGAGAGGTAGTTGCTTGTATCTTCAGCAGGCCTTCGAGGATTCTATTTTATGTGTTCAGTGAGACTTGTATTTCATTTGAGTATTCTGATTATTAGAGGCTTGTACATGTGACACCAATTCTGGGATGGTCGTAGTTTTGTTTCCCTACGCTTATCTATCATATTAGGCTGTCTTTTTCTTCCACTTTGTTAGTGTATTGGGTTGATCAAAGTTGGACTAACTCGCCTTGGTGGGTTAGGTGAGAGTCATCACACCCATTTTTGGGTCGTGACAGTGCTCCTCCTTTTCACATGCTCAAAACATTTTACTCTTGCTTACCGCATCTTTTCCACCATGGGGGTTACTCCTACCTTGCCTTGTATATCTTCGTTTCAATCTCGTCTCTTCTAGTAATGCCCAAACATTCATATAGGCATCATCACTTTTGTTCCCTTCTATCTTCTGAAGGTGCAAATTTTGGACCGACCAACACTCCGCCCTATATAGCATAGTTAGTCTAATAGCCACTTGAGAACTGACCTTTAAGTCTTTGCGTTACATTCTTTTTCATGAAGGAAAGTCTTTGTGATACATTCTCATCACATAGGACATCTAATGCATGCCTTTATTTCATCCACCCTTATCTAATATGATGTGTAACATCCACGTCGATCACCTATTTTCTTAGATTATAGACCCAAGATACTAGAGCTTCCCCTCTTGGGAATGACTTATGTATCAATCATCACTCCCGCTCTGCCTTCTTATCCTGAACTTGCAGTCCATGTACTCCGTTTTGATCTTGCTCAACCAAAAGCCTCTGGACTCTAAGGTCTATTTCCAAATTAGGACCATCATACTTGCCAACCATCGATGAACGAATAGAATATTTATGGTGGAGAGTGGGGAGTGAAAGGACCAGTGCAATCTAACCTAACCTTATAGACTAAAGGGAAGGGATCAAAGATGTTAAAGATATCAGGGGTCTAGTTATAGATGGTAGCCCAAGACAAGCCAAGATAACCTATGTGTATGAATTTGGATGATTTGGCATGAATTGGGATAGAATTGTTTTATCATAGGCTTTGATCATGGGACTTCGAATTTGAGTAATTATCATGTTGTGAAATTTTAACTTGTGAATTAATTGTGATCTCATGATACATGTGATCTTGTGAATTGTGAGTTATTGATACTAAGATGGTATGTCTTGTCGATAAATATTTATGTTGTCTACAAATAACATGCTCCATGGTATTTTCTCTTGAATATATATCCTATCAATTCATCCATCACCAAGGCAAATTACAATGAGCAGAGAGCTGATCCCTAATGCAGCCCTATTTTGACTGAAAAATGTTTCGAGTCTCCTCCACTATACTCACTTGGACTTTAGTTCCATCGTACATGGCCTAAATCACTCTACTATATACCACCTATGTTGCTTAGACTTTTCAAAAATGTGGTGTGTTGGATCCTCAAAAATTATTTAGAAGATTCAACATGAGTACGACAACATTTTGAAGAGTCCGAGAAACATAGTATACCATAGGGGCATGGACTTTATCATGTATTTTCTAGGTCAATGAACATCATATACAAGTTGTTTTTCCTCTATATTGCTCCAGCAATCTCCTTAAAAGATAAATGACTTGTGTTGTCAATCACCCCGACATGAATCCAAATTGGTTCTCAGAAATACACACATTCCTTCTCATCCTCATCTCGACCACTCCTTCCAAACTTTCATGATTAAAAGCTTGATAACCCTATAGTTGTTGCAAATTTTGTACATCGCCTTTGTTCTTGTACAATAGGATCATTATAATCCACCTTCATTCTTCAAGCACTATAGTCGTCTTGAAAATGACATTAAACAACCCAGTTGGCCAAACCTATTTTGCATGCACTGCTCCATATTTACGCAAGGATCCCGTTTGGCTCGATTACTCTACCACTTCCATCTATGAATTGGATCTCAAGCTTAGAACACCTGTGATACCCAAAATCTTGATGGCAATCAGAGTGCTCTAAATCACCTAGCACAATGTTCTTGTCTCCTTCATTTAAGAGCTCATGAAAATACGCTTGCCATCGTCGTTTATTGTGTGCCTTTTCCACTAATACTCGTCTTTAATGCACCCCACTTGGTCTAGGTCGTGAGCACTCCTCTCCCTCACCTTCATGTGCCTATATAACTTCTTTTTCCCCATCTTTTTCCTCTAATTCTTCGTAATACAAGTGTTCAAATGTAGTCATTTTAGCCGCCATAACCGCAATCTTGCCTCCTCTTTCAATCTTATACCTCTCCATTTTCATCCTCTCTTCATCATCATATTTGCTCTCCACCAACTTCATTTAAGCAGCCTTCTTGCTTTCCACTTCCCGCTAAACCTCCCCATTCCACCACAACTCACCTTTATGTCCCCAAAAGTTCCCCTTCGAGACAACAAGACCCGTAAGTGTTTTAACTAAATTACCCTTATCAAAATTTGTACCTGCTTAATTTGGTTCTTGGTTATGTAAAAACTTAATTTATGTAAATAAGGGTAAAGTTGGGAGGAAAATATTAATACCCTCTTGGTTATGTAAAAGAATTAATTTTGGACTAAATATAATAATAGCAAGAACCATCATTTAATAGGGATCGGAGGGAGTATGATATAATCGCATCCAAAAGTCTATTATACTTTTCAATCAAGAAATACTGTAAATTATCATACTGACGTACCAGTTGTTTCTGATAAAGGCTCATCAGAATCAGCTTTGCAATATGAAATAATAAGGTCCTGATCACTAGTAATATAAATGTTGTTTGTATTGCAGTCAGGGTGCCATAGTAAGTGATCCTCGAATGAAGTCACGAGCTCCCCACGGAAGTTCCAAACAGCTACTGTTCTATTTCTGAACGTCAAGAATAACTGGTTCTCGTACAGAAATATGAATGCTGATGGGGTCATGAATTCGGCTCTGCTGACCTCTGTCAACGTCGATCACCTATTTTCTTAGATTATAGACCCAAGATACTAGAGCTTCCCCTCTTGGGAATGACTTATGTATCAATCATCACTCCCGCTCTGCCTTCTTATCCTGAACTTGCAGTCCTAAGATTTGATGATAAAGGAAGCTAAAATATATATAGAAAAGGTGATAAAAACTCACATCAAGAATCTGAAGATTTTCATTCTCCTGTTTGACGAGAAGCTTTTCATTGAACTGTTCAATGAAATCTACCTTCTTATTTCGGTGAAGCAAATGGTTGAAAGATTTGAGAACAGTGCCATCCTCAACGGAGAGTATCTTTAAAGGAACATGACCGCTAGCTTTGGTAAATATTAGCAGCATGATTCCAGGACTGCTAACGGGAAAAGGAAGAGAACAAAAATTGTAAGTCAAGATAACCAGTTCTTAAGATATCAAACTACTGCACATTTTGGAGAAGTGCAGATGAACTTGCACATCAGACCAAACTGCCAATTAGTACATTATTCTATCTATTGAAACCATTCTTTTCACTTAGTCGCGACCTTACAGATCTCAAGACTTAAAGAGCATTGTTCAATCTCCCAGAATAAACAAGAATCTCAAAAGAATCATAATCATAATAGTAATAGATGAGACATACATACTGTTACTGACATTAGGGCACATACATACACACAGAGAGACCCCCCAAACAAAGGGAACAAAAAGAGTCAAAGAGACAACTCAAACAGGAGAACACTTTAAAAAAAAAAAAACTAAAAGATAATTACAAAAGCATAGGAAAAGATGGAGTCAGCTACTCTAGCAAATGTAAAATAATACACTTCCTTCCATATATGGGAAAGGACATCTACCGCAAGATTATGTAGAGTTTCATGCACACAAGATATAAAACTAATTAGTCATGGCAAAAATGAGCATGTCTATGCATGCTTGCAAAAGTGATGAAATTACCTTATTTTTATCTCTTGAACGTTTTTATCTGAGATCGAGTATAACATCGTATAATTCTTCAGGTCAAACACCTTATATATGCTGTCAAAAGTAAAAAGAGGATTGTATAAGTACCTCAAACAAAATCACCGAAATTGGTCATACCATACAAGGACTACAGAACCAAATTCTTACCTATCCTGGGCAGAGTAAGTAAGAACTTTTCCATTCACATCATCAAACTCCACAAAACCAGGCCACTTTAATGATTCAGACTCAAATAGAGCAAATCCAGCATCTGGTTTACCCCTCCTTATGTATCTAATATCATTAACAAATATATTGTATCAGTTAGAACTAAATAAAAAAATATTTAGCAGAATGTGATCAAACAGTAATATTAAAATTTCATACTCAATCCTTGTTGTTCTGCATTTCAAGGAACTGAAATTATCTGAGGCATAGACCGAAACAGTGATCAATGAATCATTGTTTTTATTGTAAAACAAGCTTCGTATGACTTCGTCTGGACTGACATTCAGAAAGCATATCCTCCGGTTTGATTCTGTACCACCAATAATGTGTATCAATTTCTTTCAATCACAAAGATGCTCATAGACGACATTGAGAATTACTACTCTTTGTTCTTTACCTCGGCTAAATGCTGCACAGACACCAGATTGCGCAAGGGCAAAAACAATATCGCGGGCAGCAACTATCTCAATTATCTTTGACCTTTTCTTAAGAAATGGAAGTACCATCACAGAATGACCTTTTGGATCATGGGTATCATATTCCTCCTATGAACCGCATAAAAACCGGTGAGTACTCAGCAGGATAACATACTAGGGTGGCAGCATTCTAAAATAATGAATAACTAATTCAACTAAGGAAATTTTAGTTTTTGATATTCAGACAACCAACAATCATTACATGCTTTTCATGAAAAGATAAGATGCAATCTTAAGGAACTAATAATGAGAATTTTCAATAGGAACAGACAAAATTTTATAAATAAAAGACGCATCAAAACAATATCCAAAAAATAGCCCAACTTATCCAATCTACAAAATACTTCTCATCTTTTTGCAGCTTTATAGCTTGAATACAAGTTTCTAGTAACATGAAAGACATACCTCCAACAAACACTGGACCAGTTAATTCATGCAAAATTTAACCACCAAATGGAAATTAGGCAAAATAAAAGATAAAATTCCAAGAAAAATATTATAAATTGCTCAGACCATGAATAGACTGCAAACTCACAATAGAATGCAATAAGTCATGCTGACATCATGATGTTGTCCGGAAATGTACCATAAGACGAATAAGTAGCAACCTCATCCTAGGAAAACAATTCATTAAACAAAGATGCAATGACCACCTCACTTGGGACCCCTGTTTTTAAATCACTAGCTGCCTATTATGGCTGGTTCAAAAACTTGTGCATTAAAGATGCAACTGGAGAGCTACTAGTCAACATACTTTTCAAAATTGGAAGCATTAATTGAAACTAGACGTGTTGCATAACTATAAATTAGATCCCCTAATATTGGGTTCCAATACATTGTGGACAACAGATATCACAATTCCGATGCAACGCATCTCAGAACATCCGGCATTGTTTACCTATCTAGTGAACATATTTTTGCCTCATAGATACTCCCTATGTTACCTTTATATAGCGCACTTCCTTTTTAGTTTGGCTCACAAAAGAATGGTGTCTTTCTATATTTGGGAACTCTTTAACTTTAAACTTCTTATTTTACCATCTAAGTTGTTTGGACCCCAATGCAGATCCAAAGGTCAAATCCTTCATAATCTAATTTTTAAGATTCGGGGATATGGATCCACATTTAGATATGGGTGCGAGGATTCGCCTAAAAATAATTAAAATATCTAAAAATAGATTCACAAAACCTAAATTATAAGATATTATGGGGAAAACTTGAGGAAAATCCTAAAGGGAGATTAAAAGAAAAGGAGTGACATAAAAATTTCTATATGAAAACTATTCCATCTTTTTCAATTTCACCTTAGCTTTAGTATTGATTACAGAAATCATTGAAGTTGTCAGAACTTTCTCTATCGATGGTCTAAGCACCCAAAATTGTTTGACTAAATTGGTCACAGATCCCGCACCCACACCCATGTCATGTCGACACGGGTGCAGCACCAAAAGTGAAAAGTCCGAGCAACTTAGTTTACCATAAACAATATGTTCCTATGGTCATAAAAATGTCATGAAAGGTATAAAACCACAATGTCAATTTGGATTGCGTAAGTTTTAAAACCACAAGTCCTACGGGTGCTTTTAGTATGTGTCAAATGTCTTTCTTTCTTAAACTCGATGCATTAGTTAAACACAACGACGAAAAATCCAATGTAATCCCATGAGTGGCATCGGGGAGGGTGATGAACAGTTAAAAACCACAATATAATATGAAACAAAGGGACTAGAAATATAATTTCTGCAACGTAATTTTATGTTGTACGTTAGTCACATTGATGCAACACATTAAACTTCAGAACAAAGATTTTAACAAACACTCAATTAAGGGAACTACATTTGAACATAATAAGGGGAATGAAGTGGAGTATGAGGCTAATTTTCAAGGGAAGATGCTGGAGAAAATGGATAGGAATGCAAGGCATGGATGAACGAGAATAGAGTTAAGAACTGAGAAACAAAAGAAGAGGAAGAAAGGAAGAGAAGAAGCACACAGGATTCTGATTGTTATTCATTCTACTTTGCCTAAACCAAAGGATGGATATATACTTTTATAGGAAACAGTTGAAGTAGAGACATGAAAGAAATCCATTTTAATAGTTAGTCCAGTGGATGGTTTTCAAGATTGATTCATCGAAAAGCGGTGATTCTAATGATAATTTAATTCCTAAATGACTACACTCCAACTAGCGACTTTTAATAAATAAACTGAGCACTTCAAGAATAGAATTTGTATTTACATCGGCATCAATCTTTTATTTTCCTTTCCCTTGTTAGACATCCTAACCCTTCTTGAATTACCATCTACATTATGTAATATTCTTTTTCTGTTTATGCTATGCTTATTTAAAGAAGTAGGCGTTTACGCTAAAAACAGAAACAGAAGACTTCACAGTTTTATTTTCTACTTCCATAAGGAATATGATAATTTGTACTCACATTTAACATGATACATATTACAGCACAGCCACAAAAATCTACAACTAATATTGCAACTAACGCCATGTTTCTTCTCTCCAACGAGGATATAAGGTTGTCTATATTCGCCTTCCCAAGCAAGCCTGAGCAGGAACTTTCCAACACTGGTTCTGCGAGATGGATATACTTTTTCGTTCCCACATCCAATTTCAAATGGATTAGGGAACTCCTCTCTTTCTACTTACAAATGAAACAAAGTGAATAAACATCACCTATCTGCATTTTAAATTCCCCGTGTGTGCTCTCTTACTTTCATTTTGGTCAAGATCAATGCTGAAGTATTCACTAGAATAAATTTAGTCAATTATGGTAAATATGTACTATTTTTACATGTAAAATTTGATTCTCTGAGATCCCTATCATTAAAAGCAATTTATGAACAGTAGAAATTATTTTATTCAGCCCATTCATATAACCGAAAACTCAGAAGAAAATGTGCACTCTTTAAAATTTGATGAATGCATAATTAGTTAATCACATACAGAATCAAGAAAGAACACCTTACACTTAATGTCTGAGACTAATCTCATGTTAAATCTTCAACTTATCCTTCTAAATGATGTACTTAGTTTTAGCACTAATTTCATAGTTGCTTGAATGTTTTTGTCTGAGATCAAGGTATAACGATAATTCTTCAGGTCAAACACCTTATATAATGACGTATACACCTAAGATATAATAGTTTGTCTGCTATACATTAGAGGACCAATATGACTTATCAATAAATAAAAGACTAATATGCAACCCAACTCTGTTAAGTGAAGCCTAAACAATAGAAATCACCAAGATGAGCAGCAAAAAAGGCACTAACCCCTTGTTTGGATGGTTGTTACCCGTTGTATTGTATTGTTAGTTTAAATACAATGTTTGGTTTGGTTGTTACTTAAATTCATTGTATCATATTGTTTAATTCCATTGCTAGGTAACGATGAAAAGACCCATTTTGTGTAACGATCGATTTAGTGTGGTTGCGTCGTTACTTTAATATCTTCTACTCATTTTTTACTTTATTTATTTATTTAATAATTCTACTTTATCATTTACCCTATTTTTCATGGTATCTACCACATACCCTACGATTTCTTGCAGGTTTATCATTCAAATTATGGATGTATAACATTATATAACAATGGAGAACGATACAATCTATCCAAACATTGTAGTAATTGAAACAATACAATACGATATAATACAATACGACATAATACATTATAAAACAATACATAACAACCATCCAAACAAAGTGCAAAAGTAAATCTAAAAAACCACCTGGATATGTAAACAAACACAATTCAACAATGTCTATCAACATTGCGCTTCCAATACACTAATGACCAAACCAGAGCCCCAACTTCATTAATGGCAAGTATTTTCCCCCTTTTACACCATAAAAGGACAATTGTACAATGCACATCACACTTTCTGATTAAAAATAATATACGGCTTCTCTATTTCCACACTATGTTTTCACCGGTGTTTTGGATGACAAAAGATGACAAGGGTTTCTCTCGCCACAAGGCGAGGCGCTCATCTTTTTGAAGTGCGGCATAAATTAATACCAAAAAGTTAAAATATTTAATTGCAAATCTAAATAATCAAAATCTCAACGCAATAACATATTAGCAAATATTTGAGTTCGAAAACTAAAAATAAATAATAGATACTAAAAGTCTAGAACTTGACTGAGAAAAAACAAAATAAAAGTCAAAACAGTGAGGTGAAAAACAAAGAAATAAGTAACTCTGATGTTTGAAGAAGAAGGAAAAGAAAAAGAATAGAGGAAGAAGAAAAGAAGAAGAAATGAAGAAATATGTTTTGTTTGGACTTTGGAGTCGCCGGGAAAGTCTGGCTCGTTTTCGAAGAAGTCTGGTCGATAAGTCTAGTCGAGTCAACTGGTTGGAGTCGCAGTCGCAGTCGCAATCTATGAGTGCAACTGTGCAAATTTGGAAAGACAAACCCTAAAATTACCTTTTAAAACCCTAAATTGGTTGTCTTTCTTTAAAAAAAATAAACGAAGCCTTTCTCACCACTTGCTTTTGTCACCATGGCGTCGCCTTTTGAAGAACCCAACGGCACAAAGCGAATAGGCAATGAAGGGTCATCTCCCCTCGCCTCTCGGCATTGGCGAGAACGCAATTGCCTTTCACAACACTGATTTTCACTATAAAGTATAAACCTTCAGCAAGAAATTCTTGATGGATATACTGTCCATGTGCAAACCTCTAAGAACATTCTGTACTCCTAGCAGCAACAGTAGCCAAGCTAAATATTTTTATTCAAAAAATTATTAGAATTTCACACCAGGATTTGAACATATGACCAGAAGGAATTTATTAACCTCCTTTGCCGCTTCACTAGAATTCTCCCTTATATTCAACATTTTTTATATATAACCAACAAAAAGGTAAGATCATTTTCACCTATTTGAGCAATGATATTTGTAAAAAAAAAAAAAAAAAAAAAAAAAAAAAAAAAAAAAAAAAATGTATGTTGTGCATATTGGGCTGTTTAATCACAGCGGTGACCTTGTCGGCCCGCACGTATATATATGTTTGTTGTATGCTGGCGACATAATTTTTCAATTAAGGTATTAAGTTAAACCCCCTTGCCTCTATCTAGCTCCACCCTTGGCAACAAGCTCAGACACAAAAATATCTTCTTTCCTCATGTATCTCTTATAAGGAATTAAAGGAAATAAAGAGTTATTTTGCATATGTAGCATCCAAACAAAGGTTAAAAAACTTAAATTAGGAACTGAGTATTGTTTTTAGGTCACCCTTGGAAAGATCTAGCACCAAAGCAACCTTATTTTAGGTCATAAACTCAAGAAATGGCATAGCAGGAGTCTCGATTTCTCTCTTAGCTGACGCATGTTCTAAGTTTCGTGTTTCGTGTTAAGGTATGTATGGTCCGTCTCAAGGGTTAATGAAAAATTGCCCCATCGGACTCTAGGAGAATTGTGTAAGTTCTCCCATTTGCCTCATTGTTTGGTCCACCACCTTAAATTCAATAACCCCCATCCTCAAAACCTCAAAGGAAGACCATTTCAACTAGGCGTTTGTATCCTCAACTCATGTAAGCATAGGAGCTCAACTGATAAATAATTGAGAAGACAAAATTATCCAACAAACCTGTAACTGTATATTCCGAAAACGCTCTTGGGCATCGCTCATACTGAAAGAATGGTCCCTCTTGGAACCAATCTCTCTCCGTTGAAGCTTCTTAACACTGTTGACGAATCCATCCATTCCACCGCGTGGTCGCTTCTTCGCCACCACCCTCCTCCCACAACATGGGCGAGGACTAGCGGTTATCCTCCTCCCATCCATCCCCAGAACAGCTTTAAAACTAAAAAATGTCAAACCCTAACACGGCAAGTTTTGTGGGGGTTTATAGTAAAAAAGAGAAATTGGTTTCCATGTTTAAACCCTAACTTTCAAATACCCATGAAAAAGATGAGATTTTTACACTAGTTCGTTGCACGGACAGAGAAGGAAGCAGCTAACTGGAAGAGTGAGCTGGTTTGGATTTTGGAAGAGGAGGGAGGAAGAAGAGGCCAGAGAGAGGGAGAGGAATTTGTCGGAATTTGAAATAGCGTGACTTGGATTTCAAAATAAGTAAAGCTTCAAGGTTTCTGACGGTGAAACAAAATTCCACTCAATAATATGGGCATGTGAAATCAAATGAGGTGTAAAATGCTAAAGGTGCCATTTGGCATAAAAAAAAATATAATTTGAAAACAGGTATTGACTATGAAAACTAACAAATATATTTGAAGAATTTTTAAGTTTTCAAAAACTAAAACAAATTAGCTAGCATTTGGTCCTCAGTTTTTAAATATTTTAGGTAAGTTTTGACAAAATTTTATATGTGTTTGGCCCCATGTTTTCTCAAGAAAAATTGATTATTTTTAAAAAGATGATTTATACTCAAAAAATTTAAAAATTATTTTTTTAAAAAAATTATAATGAACATGTTTCGTTACAAAATAACCTTAACATTATTGATAACAATCAACAATAACAATATAACAATATGAGCAAGATTAATGTATTAATCGCATTAAAAATAAAATCTTCTCAATGGTCTTACTCAAACTATTTTTTTCGGAAGAGATAGTAACAAACTAATCTTTTATAAAATCTTCCCACATTCTATGAACAATATTTTTCCGACAAACTTTCATTTCTAGATCAATTGACTGAGAAAATGAAGCAATATTGTCACTCTCAGACAATTGTTCGTCATTTTCATCAACAATCATATCACCAGTTTCATATTTAGTGAATAATTTTATCACTACTTTGATTTCCACGCAAAAACTATGTAATAAGGCACAAGCAACTACTAGTTTCATCTGAATGTCTAAGTCATAGTTATTCATGTCTTGTCGTAGTATTCTAAATCTACTTTTTGACGCACCAAATATTCTTTTAATTACATTACGCAAAGAGACATGTCTATAGTTAAATAGTTCTTTGCCATTTTTAGGCCCTTTTTCACTTCCTCCATAGTCTTGCAAATGATATCACATATTTTCTTGATAGATATAGTAGAGAGGAATAGTCTATTTATTTATTAGTAGATAGAGTTATTTAATGGGGTTGATTGGCCACGTTAATGGAGTAAGTTGATAGATAAAGATTAGTTGAAATTAATAACTGATGGATATTTTTTATATAATATAAAAGTTTGGGATAGTTCTAAATATTTAAAACTTTTCAAAATACTAGTTTTTCTAGTATTTGAGAATTTAGGATGTTACCAAAAAATATTTGTCAAGTTTTATGGCCAAACATGCAAACACCACGTCCCAAGTTTTTTTTTCCCAAAAGTATTTTGAGCCAAACGCACCTTAGTAGTTGGTAACTTGAGATAGTATTTTGAAAGTTTTAAATATTTAAAAATTATTTCAAAGTTTTATATTTTATATTAAAATATTCATCATTTATTTAAATAGATATGGGCATAGAGAGGGAATCCTGAACTACAGGAAAAAAAGAGAGCTACTTGCCAGCAAAAGGAAAGGAAGAAGCAAAAGCTTTCCCATGTAGTCACTCACATTATATGTACTTTACCTAAGCTTGTTAATGCAGCTGAGTTGGAAGAGATTCTAAGCGAAAAAAAGAGAGCTACTTGCCAGCAAAAGGAAAGGAAGAAGCAAAAGCTTTCCCATGTAGTCACTCACATTATATGTACTTTACCTAAGCTTGTTAATGCAGCTCAGTTGGAAGAGATTCTAAGCGAGAAGCAGTACTGAACCGGAGCCACATAGAGTTAGTGGAGGGGGAAGGGCGTCTAGCCAGATCGAGTATCAAATGATAGAACTAGAGGCGGGAGCCACATAGATAGGCACGATAGAATGAAAAAAAGGCCTTGGCTTGAGAAATCTCGATTCAAACATTGAAATTCTTGGATAGTCACGACAAATCCGGCACCACATCGTTTCAAACGAAGTTTTACCATCACATTCCTCTAAGAACCGACGACATGCTATTTTTACCATTCATTCCCTTTCAGGATCAGTCGCAGTNGCTTATGAAAGTAGGTCGGTGTGAATGATAAAGTCTTAAGTCAGTCTTTCTGCTCAATGTCTGTCTCACCACTGCTTTCGAGTGATTAGAGAATAGCTCTAAGGAATACTAAAAGAAAGTATGTAGCGAGGCAAAGCCGATTGAGAATATGAAGGTTAGCCCCTCGGCGCTTGGGAGGCATCCTATTTAATAAATATTCCAAATAATATTTATTTACCTCTTCCAAAAAAATTTAAATTATAATTTGAGTGATAAGATTGAAAAAAATATTAATTTATTTTTAGTGGATTATAATTCCAATTGAATCGGTGCAATTTTGAGTATACAATTAATGTACCAATCTTGCCCATATTGATATTGTCACACCCCTATTTTTCACCCCGCATGACATTTGAAAAGAATAGAGTTTTTCCAATTAAAGTGACGTTATTGAAAAGGGATTATATTTATGTAACACCTCACATTTTATAATACTAGTACTATGTATCTACTTACTTTGTTTTGAACTTGCTAGCTAAACAGAGAAGAGACCAACATTGAATTTGTCCAAGTCCGAGTATGGATAAAAATCCGTGTTAAGAGTGTAACTTCAACCCATTTATTAGCAACATAAGTAGGCTATGCCTACAGTCCAAGAGGAAGAATAAGAGGGCCCAAAGTCTTCAAACCTTTCTTGACAAATTGGACCCAAATTAAATGACCAAGAAATTGGGGAATTGGACAGCCAAGGCCCATACATTTTTGTGAACCATTTAGGCCAAAAGTTGAAGTCCAAATCTGCAGCACATTCTACTTGGTAGAATGAGTCAGGATATGGTCAATATCTCTACAGTAACCCAAGCAAAAATATGCCTTCAACAAGATAGTGAAAGCATCTTAAGTCATTTTCACCTTTGGAATAACTTCAGCTTTCCTAAAGGCTTTTGCTTTCTCTCTACTTCATCTCTCAAGGCAGCCCATATTTCTCTCTAGAATCCTTGAAGAAAACATGGATCTTGAAGGCTAAGGTAAGTGGAATTATCCATGTATTTGTTATACTTATTCCATGAAAAGCAAGATCTATATCTTAGTTATGCTTGTGCTGGAAAATCTGGACAGTTTGTGTACTAAGGATTGTTGTACACTTTTCTTGTTAATTAAGAGGTTTTTCTCTTCTTGGTTGGT
>DF366480.1:35070-51555 GCA_000787875.1 Solanum virginianum
AACTAGAAAACTTCTATTACCAAATAAATTTTACCAAAAAAAAGCTTCCAATATATAAATTCACAGACCAAACGGGTTGTACTTCACAAATCCTCCTCATGTAATCACCAAACTCGACTAATGAACAAACATAGCACAAAATCTATCAACGATATTCAAGAACATATCAAAACAGTAAGGAATAAATTTTATGTAATAATCGACTTGGCATACTAAGTAATGTGAGAAACCGTTTGAATAAGTTTGTGCATAATTGATTGACAATAAAGATTGCAGAGAATAAATAAACTAGAATTGAGTAAGAACCTGTGTGATAAACTGACGACTAAAGGAGAAATCTGGAACCTCGAACAAGAACCAAACTTAAGTCCAAAAAGTTTTCTTCTTCCTCGTTTTTAACTTTTTCTCTTTTCCTCACCATACGGTATTTTCTTTTCACTGTACACTCTTTTTTTGAAATCTTTTTTTCTTAGACTCCTAACTTTCCCCCTTTTATTATTATATTTATTATTATAAATAGAGAGTGGGTGAGAAAGTCGTATTGTAGTGGGAGTGTAGGGTGTAGGAGTTGAGAAAAATAAGGAGAGTTGAGAGATTTGTGTTAGAAAAAATTTGAAAAAATAAAAATCCTTTTTCCTTTTAAAATGTGTGTGTTGTGTTAATTTTTTTTTAAAAAAAAGAAAAAAAAAGAAAAGTGAACGTATGTGTGCACAGGATGGGGGAGTAGTTTTAGACGTTTAGTTAGTGGAATGTGTGTGTGGGTCCACATAGGTGTGAGGGAATTAGGATTCCTTCTTTTTCTTTTTTCTTTTCTTTTTTTGGGTTTTCTTTTTTCTTTCTTTTTTTTTCTTTTTGTTATATATATATATATATATATATAGGTAAATATTTATAGAAAAATGACAAATTATTTTAAAAAAATTTAGGCTAGCATAATTTAGGAAAAGTTAAATAGCTAATCTAAACTTATAATTTTTAAGAAAAAAAATCTAGTTTATTAAAATCTAAAAAAAAAAAACCTATTTCTGTATATTTTGGAAATAAATTAAAACAAACTTATCTAAAATGTCATTCTATTTTTGTAATTTTTAAATATTTTAAACAAACCTATTATATATAAGGTTAAAATAAAAACATCAATTTAGAAAAATACATAAATAAATATTTTAAGTACTAAAAAGGTAGATAAATTAGGTTTGGTCAAAAATTAACGTGAGGTCCGTCGAGGCTCCAGTTCACAGCTCCTAATTTACATACAAATGAAAGACAAAAACTAAAAGAAAAGCAATGACAAGATCCTGTCTATATAGCTTCCCTTGAATTATCTCAGGCTTTCATGTCTTCTCAAATGGTGGGATGTCATCTCATATGAACTTGAAGGTTAACTTATTTCTCAGGTAAGCTTCAATCACTCGATGTTGGAAACTTTTCTTGTCTTCAAGACCAGCTTCTACTACTTGAATTGAAAATTAGCTTCAAAGTTGACGATGCTTTGCTTTATAGACACGATCTTGAGTTTGACCTGTGAATTTAACTTGTTTTGCAAGTAGATTCCTGAAATAGAACACATAAAAATAATGGCACAAAATTTATTGCCTCATGAGTTTGACATGGGAATTAACCTTGTTTTGCAACAAGATTCCTGAAATAGAAACACACAAAAATAATAACACAAAATTTTTGCCTCAGTTTATAGCAAAGAAAATTTTATGAGCATGAAAGAAGGAGAACACTTAGCTTTGAATCAAGGTTCTAGATGACTTGAGCTTCATTGCAATGCATTCTTCATATGTATGTGACTAGTTTAAGTAATTCCATTGATTGTGAAGATCCACTTAAATTGGTTCCTTCTGGGCCGATCATCTAAGAGTATCCTACTAGCCTAAATCCCATTATCCAAGTGGGTTCTGCTCCCATTATCCAGGAGGGTCCTGATCCCATTATCCAGGAAGGTCCTACTACACTAAGTCTTATTATCCAGGAGGGTCCTGATACCATTTTCCAGGAGGGTCCTGCTACAGTCTCATTATCCAGGAGGGTCTTACTATTCTAAGTCCCATTATCCAGGAGGGTCCTGCTATGCTAAGTCCCATTATTCAAAATGGTCCTGCTAATCTAAATTCCATTATCCAGGAGGGTCTTGATCCATTATCCAGGAGGGTCCTGATACACTAAGTCCCATTATCCAGGAGGTTCCTAATCCCATAATCCAGGAGGGTCCTGCTAATCTAAATCTCATTATCCAAGAGGGTCCTGCTACACTAAGTCCCATTATCCAGGAGGGTCCTGATCCCATTATCCAGCAGGGGCCTGCTAATCTAAGTTTCATTATCTAGGAGGATCCTGCTACACTAAGTTCCATTATCCAGTAGGGTCCTGATCCCATTATCCAGGAGGGTCCTGCTAATCTAGGTCTCATTATCCAGGAGGATCCTGCTACACTAAGTCTCATTATCTAGGAGGGTCCTACTAATCTAAATCCCATTATCCAGGAGGATTCTGCTACATTAAGTCTCATTATCTAGGAGGGTCCTGCTACATTAAATTTTATCAACACGAACAAATTTTTTTGCCCCAGTTTAGATTAGGAGAGAGAGACAAAAAAAAAAGGAAAAAAATGTGAGTGTTAAACATATACTATTTTTGAGACATAGAGAATCTTGTTTTCCTTAACCGCGCTCCTCAATGTTATGCAAAGTTAACCAATTTCATCGCAATTGAGTGTGACAAACTAGTATAGTAACATTGCCATTTTACTCTCCATAATTTAGATCAAGTACTTAGGATTCTGAACCATCCAATTGAGCGCAACCTATATTCTCGTTTCAAAGAAAATTTTCAAATTCTTAAGCATGGTGATTGGTTCGCGATCTTGACTTCTGATAACAATCGCTTTAATACTAGTCATTTTGATCTTTTCTTCCCGGTTATTAATACCCCTTGTTGCTGACTGAACCACATATGATTATCCAGAGTGACTGTGCTTTTTAATCCAATACCCACCTTTATTTCCTAATAAACTATTCATGCTTCCATTAAACCACTGCGTCGAAATTTCAAGACCTATTGGTAAATGGAAACTCATCGACATTTCTTCTTAATTTGAATTTTGTCAATTGGCTCAATGCTTCTAGAAAGTTGGTAGCAAGTCTGGAGATACTTTATCCTTTATCTCCTGCCCTTTTTGATATGAATTCGACCGAAGGACTCAAAGGAAAAATAAAAAGGAAATGAAGAAGAAAAGAGGAAAAAAATGATGAAAACAAAGAAATAAAAAAGAACATTCAATGAGATGGATCGCTTTTAGAGTAAGAAAGAAAGTGGAGAACTTATCTGAGTACAGTGACTGACTCTATCAATCATGACATGCGCTTTGAATTAATTCTTCCAATCTATTCCTCCAAACTATTCACTGATACTTATTGGTCATCAAGTTTTGACCTTGAGTTCTGCACACCTTAATAGACCATAAACAAATTTGAGACCTCATTAGTCTTATGATGCTCGCTAAGGTTTTCGCCAATAAGACTCTCTCATTTTATCCTCTCAATCTCACCTTCGCCTTATGGTGCCCTTTAGGATCTTCACCGATAAGACTCCCTCATTTTTATTCTCTCAATATCACCTCCGCCTTATGGTGCCCCTTAGGGTTTTCACCAATAAGACTCTAATTTCTATTTTGTTTATTTACTTTGTATTGTTGAAGAAGAATATCACCCCTTGTGTCATTGTTTTATAACCGTAATGTGCTTATGCTTGACATTTCAAAGGTTGATTTAAGGGTCTTTTCGGTTGTAATGTGACTTTTGGGTGAGGAGCAAAAAGAAAGGATGTCATGAAGGCTCAGATACATGGGGTTGACCTTCAACTCCAGGAATTGACTTGATAGACAGAAGGAAAAGGAACTTTTGCTCCAGTTTTCTAAACATGAAATTTTGGTTATTTTTATTTGGTCGGACCGAACCCCAGCAATAGGGCTGCCTACGTATCTTGTGAAATAAGAATTAGGTCAAATGTAGTTCAGTATGATGGTTTTTTTCTCTCTTTTTTCATTACATTATTATTATTATTGTTTTTTTTTGGTTTTTTTTTTTGTTTTTTGCTTTTTGCTCTCTTTATTCGATTTTCAAAGCAAGGTAAAGGAAACAAATTACACATCAACATTGATAGTAATGTGTGACCTAATATTTGGATTTCCTCATATCAACCTTTAAAATGTCAATCAGAACTTGAGATATTTAGAGAAATAGAATCATATATAATATATCTTTACAACATCGGCATTGACGGCCATTTCAGTCATTTTACCTTCTATATATATTAAATACAAAGCACCGTTGGACAATACCTTCACTATAATGAATGGTCCTTGCCATATTGGAGAAAATTTTCCCTTACTCTCGGTCTGGTGTTGTAGGACACGCCTCAATATTAATTGCCCTACTTCAAAATGCCTGGGGCGTACCTTTTTATTATATACTCGTGTTATTCTCTTCTGGTACAGCTGACCATGACACACTGCTGCCAATCGTTTCTCATTTATCAAGCTTAGTTACTCCAATCGTGTTTTGACCCATTCATCATCATCAATTTCGGCCTTTACAATAATTCGGAGGGATGAAATCTCAACTTCTACAGGTATAACCGCTTTTGTCCCATATACTAGCGAATAAGGAGTAGCGCCCGTTAATGTACAAACTATAGTATGATAACCCAATAATGCAAAAGGTAGTTTTTCATGCCACTGTCGAGAACCTTGCACCATTTTATGGAGTATCTTTTTTATATTCTTGTTAGCAGCTTCTACAGCCTATTTGCCTTCGGGAGATATGGGGTTGAATTTTGATGTTCGATCTTGAATTGATGACACACCTTTCCCATTAAATTACTATTAAGATTAGCAGCATTATCCATAATAATTATCTTTCGGATACTAAACCGACATATAACATTACGATGAATAAAGTCCACTACAACTTTTTTGGTCACAGACTTGAAAGTCACTCTTTCTACCTACTTTGTGAAATAATCGATGGCTACCAAAATGAATCTGTGGTCATTTGATGCTTTATGTTCAATCGGCCCAATCATATCTATTCCCCAAGATACAAAAGGCCATGGAACGAACATTATATGCAACTCTGAGGGTGGAGAATGTATTAGATCACTGTGTATTTGGCATTCATGGAACTTACGAACAAATTGCATGGAGTCTCGCTCCATGGTAAGCCAATAATAACCCGCTCGGAGTATTTTCTTTGCTAGGACGTACCCATTCATATGTGGCCCACAAATCTCTGAATGTATTTCAATCATGACGGTTGAAGCTTCTTTGGTATTTACACACCTTAGAAGACCCAAATCAGGGGTTCTCTTGTACAAGATCCCTCTACTTAAGAAGAAACCGTTAGCTAGTCATCGAATAGTTCTTTTTTGCTTGCTAGTGGCGCCTATCGGATACTCTTCGAATTGAAGATATGCTTTGATATCATGGAACCAAGATTTTCCATCAAGTTCTTCCTCGACTAAATTGCAATAAACATGTTGGTCACGAATCTGTATATATAGTGGGTCGATATAAACTTTATCTGGATGACGGAGCATCGAGGATAGGGTGGCTAAGGCATCAGCAATCTCATTATGAGCCCTAGAAATGTGTCTGAACTTCACTAAAATAAACTGTCGACAAAGCTCTTGCAAGTAACTTTGCTATGGGATGAGCTTTGTATCACGAGTTTGCCATTCTCTTTGAATTTGATGAACTAGCAAGTGAGAGTCTCCCAATACTAATAATTCTTGGACTCCCATGTTGATGGCTAACCTCAAGCCTAAGATAAAAGCTTCATACTCTGCCATATTGTTGGTACAATGGAATCTGAGTTGGGCTATTACAAGATAATATTCCCCAAACTCAGACATAAGAACGACTCCTATCCTAGCTCCTTTTTTATTAGAGGCCCCATCAAAGAACAACGTCCACCCTAAGTTGTTATCGTGAATAACTTCATTGGCACATAATACCTCCTTGTCAGGAAAATAATTCTTAATAGGCTCATATTCATCATCAATAGGGTTTTCTACCCAATGATCTGCCAAGGCTTGGGCCTTCATCGTTGTTCGTGTCACATAAATAATGTCAAATTCAGTGAATAATATTTGCCATTTGGCAAGCCTACCCATGGGCATGGGTTTTTGAAAGATGTTTTTCAAGGGATTCATATGAGAAATGAGGTAAGTAGTGTAAGAAGATAAGTAATGCTTCCACTTCTGGGCCACCCAAATAAAGGCACAACATGTCCTTTCAGGAAGAGTGTACTTTGACTCGTAAGTAGTAAACTTCTTGCTAAGGTGATATATGGCCTGATCTTTCTTACCAGAAACATCATGCTGACCAAGTACACATCCAAAAGAATTATCCAACACTAACATATATAATATCAAAGGCCTACCCGGCTCAAGAGGGACCAATACGGGTGGATTTGATAAGTATCTTCTAATTCTATCAAATGCTTCTTGACATTTTTCGGTCTATTTGACCATGAAATTCTTCTTTAATAACTTGAAAATAGGCTCACAAGTTGTTGTGAGTTGAGCGATGAATCTACTGATATAGTTTAACCGCCCTAAGAGGCTCATCACCTCAGTTTTGTTTTTTGGCGGTGGTAATTCTTGAATAGCTTTTATCTTTGAAGGATCTAATTCAATACCTCATCAGCTAACTACGAACCCTAATAGCTTTCCTAATAGTACACCAAACACATATTTTGCTGGATTAAGCTTGAGATTATATCTGCGAAGCCTTTTAAAGAATTTTCGCTGGTCTTTGACATGGTCCAATTGCTTTTTTGATTTGATAATAATATCATCTACATAAACTTCTATTTCCCTATGCATCATGTCATGGAACATGGTGGTCATTTCCCTCATGTAAGTTGCTCCTACATTCTTTAACTCGAATGACATGACTCAATAATAATATGTACCCCATGATGATAAAAGATGTCTTTTTAGCATCTTCCTCGTCCATAATAATTTGGTGGTATCTGGCGTAACAATCTACAAATGATGCTAATTCATGCTAAGCACAATTGTCTAACAAAATATGAATATTGGGCAATGAAAAGTCATCTTTTGGACTTGCTTTGTTCAAATTACGATAATCAATGCACATTCGAACTTTGCCATATTTTTTAAGGATAGGGATAATATTGGCTAACCATGAAGGATATTGAGCAACTCGAATGACCTTTGCCTCAAGTTGCTTGGTAATTTCCTCTTTAATTGTTACACTCATGTCGATTTTAAGCTTTCTCAACTTTTGTTTAACCGGAGGAATTGTAGGGTTAGTTGGCAACTTATGGACAACCTGTCACTACTCAACCCAGGCATATCATCATAAAACCACACAAAAACATCTTTGTAGTCAAATAAAGCCTGGGTTATCTCTTTCTTTTGTTGCGGTTGAGCATGCATGCTTATCTTAGTCTCCCTAATATTTTCATGATCTCCTAGATTGATTGCCTCTGTTTCGCTCATGTTAGGATTTGATTTATTCTCAAAATGTTCAAAATTCTTGCTTACTTCTCTGAATTCTTCATCTTCATCATATTTGACTTCTTGATTTATTATTTCAAGATTAGATTGGAATTTAAGATCTGATGAAAAATTTTGCGTCCGTATCATATCACTAGAATCGATATAAGTAGAACTGTATAAAAAAATAAATATATTAGGTAGAAGTGGAAAACTGACCTAAATTTCATTGAAAAGGAAGATAAAAGGTCTCAAAAAATAAGATAGAAATTAAAACTACTATTCTTGGGTAAACGAAAAAAACACATAAAGACAAAGCAAGACAAACTACCAAGATTCCTTCCTTATAGCAAGAGGAATAGCCTCCCAATTGTTGAGCTGCACATCAGGCCAATAGATTGTATGCCTTTGTTACTGGGTCCCTCCCCAATCTCAACTATATCAACCTCAATAAATAAGTCTTGAAAATAGCTGCTTAATTCCACATCTACATCCGATACTAACTTCGGCGAGGGTGGCTTAGAAGACTCAACTGTGTGAAATCTCACAAAGGATTCGTTGATGGGCAATATTGGCCTAGCAAGTGACCATTTTCCCCTTTTCTCATTTTTGCCCCTCTTTTTATCTCTAGCTACGGGTACCCCAAGCCAAAAGTACCTGAGTTTTTAAATGGGCTTAGTGGATGAGCTCTGCCTTGCAAGAACGCTCCTAAGCCTTTTCTAAGTTCAAACCCATACCTTAACATTTCATTTATCATCATAACAGATGCAGCGGGTAGCTATGGCTTCGAAATAAGATTCCCCTCAAGGATATGCTCAACATCTACCACCTCACAAACTTGATAACCCAGTGTATTGGTCTCATTATTGGCTTCAATAAAAGGAATGGAAGAGTCTTTGTGGATAGATAGGTCTCCTTCTCTATAAATAATCATTTCTTGTCTATCATGTTCAAACTTGATCATTTGATGTAATGTAGATGGGACTGCCCCAGCCTTATGTATTGATGGTCTTCCTAACAACAAATTGTAGGATACCTCAATGTTCAATACTTGAAAATCTATTGCAAAGTCAACAGGGCCTATTATTAGTGTAAGCTCAATCTCACCAATAGCATCAGTTTTAGCCCCATCGAAAGCTCTAACTGATACATTATTAGGTCGCACCCTTGAATACTGATATTCAATTTTTGCAGAGTTGACAAAGGGAAAATATTAGCACCAAAACCTCCATCAATTAGAACTCGAGTGACATATGAATGCTCACATTTTACAGTTATATGAAGGCCTTGATTGTGTCCAGTTCCTTCCACCGGTAGCTCATCATCAAAAAATGTGATCCTGTTTGCCTCAAAGATTCTGCTAGTAATTTTCTCTAGTTGACTTACAGAAACCTCCTTAGGAACATGTGCTTCATTCAAAATTCATTATAGCCTTACGATGTTCATTTAAGTGTAATAATAGAGACAACAAAGAGATCTGTGCTAGTGTCTTCTTTAGTTATTCCATGATGGAATAGTTTGGCAATTTCATCTTTTTTAAGAATTCTTCTGCTTCCTCCTCAGAAATTGGGCCCTTAACTGGCGTTGGATCATTTCTTTTAGTCTTTCCTTACTCTATCGGGGCATAGCATCTCCCTGAACAAGTCAACCCTCATATTTCATCAACTTCGTCATTGATTTCTTTCCCCTTGTATGTCATAATGGTATGCTTATAATTCCAAGGAACAACCTTAGGGTTAGTCATTGGAAGTTGGGACACCGGCTTAATGATCATAGGTGAGGTAGGGGCCCCTTGCAAAACCAAGATAGGCTTGTTTGTTCCCTTGGTAGCAATTAGCTTTGGTTCTTTCTGGCTGTCCCAAGCATCGTCAGCAGGTCCTTTCACAACTAGGATGGGCACTCTGGATGGAACTAGCCTTTCTAGCATCTCTTCCACATTCGAAGGTAGTTCCTTCGTCAAAACAACCGCATTTGTTGCACTCTCTGCACTAGCTTTGACCTTAAGGATAGGCTTGTATGGGATCACCATCTCCTCGGCACCATAGATCACTTCCAGCATATTGGTTTCATTATGCACAGGCAATGAATTTTGATTGATGTTTGGACCCTCTGGACTCTGCACCATGATTTGATGTGTATCAATCAGGTGTTGGATTGCCCTTTTTAAATGCCAACATTTTTCTATGTCGTGCCCTAGGGCATCAGAACAATATGCACATCTTTGGGAATAATCTAGGTTTTTGTGGGGAGGATTCGAGACCTTTTTTTCAATAGGGCTCAGAACATTCAATTACCTTAATTTTTGGAATAAGCTGGCATATGATTTTTTAATAGGAGTGAAGGCATCCCTAGATGCCTTCTCTTTTTTGTGCACTGGTCTAGGACAAAAATTGGCTTTAGTAGTATTTTGGTAACTTTCTGGGGGTGATGGTTGAATATGAGGATTTGGCACACGCCATTATGGACAAGATGGGGATTGAACATATGGTTGTGCATTGTAAACGGGATACTGTGGATGTGGAGGATATGGTGAATTTTGAGAAGGAAAGTAGTGTTGTATGGGGCTATAGGGATTATGTACATAGGTCCTGGGCCCTGATACAATAGTAGCCACATCTTTCTTCCTTTTTTTGCCTGCAAGATTTCCTGAGCCATTTTGAAGCACTTGTGTAGTGGTTTTTAAAGCAGTTTGACTCACAATCCTTCCTGATTTGATACCACTTTCTACCATTTCCCCAACCTTAATAACCTCAGCAAATGTTTTTCTAATGGCAGAAAGCAAGTAATGGAAGTAGTCAGGTTCTTGTGTTTGGAGAAAGACATCAATCATCTCTAAATCCTTTATTGGGGGTTTAACTTTAGCAGCTTGCTCCCTCTATCTAATCGCGTACTCACGAAAGTTTTCAGTGGTCTTTTCCTCATGTTTGCCAATGAGGTGCGGTCTGGAACGATGTCAATGTTGTATTGAAATTGTTGCACAAAACACCGAGCCAAATCATCCCAGGTATGCCAGTTGTCAATGTCTTGGTCGATAAACCATTCCATGCAATTCCTACTAGACTTTCTCCAAAATAAGCCATGAGTAATTCCTCTTTGCCTCCAGCACCCCTTAGTTGATTGCAGTACCTTTTCAAATGGACAATAGGGTCTCCATGGCCATTATACTTCTCAAACTTTGGGACCTTAAACCCGATAGGTAAGTGGACATTAGGAAACATGCACAAATCGTTGAATGAGATACCTTTATGGCCTCCTAATCCCTGCATGTCCCTCACACTTTGTTCCAAGCTTTTTATTTTTCTAGCCATTTCTTCATATTCCTGACTTTTAGTGGGTTTAGCAATCTCGACAGGGGAACTATGATGATAAGAGCTTGGAATTTTAAAAGTTAGCTCAGGGGCATAGCCCTGATCATTTTGAACCTGAGATGGGGGATCATCATTGGATTTTAGCACTGGCGTCGGCTGAGGGACCGTATTAGCTTGCGCAGCTTGCACGAAAAGAAGATTACTTATCATAGGCATAGCCATAATGGATGTTCTAGTGGAGTTGGAAGTGTTAACCTGTGGGCCAAATCTGGTTGGATAAATTGGATTATTTGTTGGGACTGGATAGGGGATGGCATATTAGAACTCCGATATTCATGGATTGAAGATGGTGGAGCATGTCCATTCATCCAAGCTTTATACATCTCAGCCATTTGTTGTCTCAACATCCTTACTTCCTCTGTTGTCACCTCTTCCGATGAAACCATCTGGTTTTCATCATGGTCCACCTCTTTTCCATCTTGGCGAGGCATTTTCTCTTTCTCTTTTGACCTTGTATAGTATGGATGTGATACTAGCTTAACCACAAACTAATCACCTTTAAATTATTTTTGTCCCTTTCTCTATCTCTCTTTCTCTCTCCCATACTCTCTCTGTGAAGTAGCAAGCGGATTAGAATTAAAAGTTTCGTAGATTACGAACACATATTATACATTTTCCTTCTTACCTTGGGAGGCCTTATGTTTCATCCCGACATATCTAGGCGTGCTTATCCTCTTTTGTTACTATAATTGTTATTATTCTCAGTATAAAATATACATATATTTTTTAGAAGGTTTTGATCGAACCCATTGGGTTGGCTATGTATTATGCTATTGCATGAATCAGATCTTTGCGTAGTTCGCGGTGAATTTTTTTAAAAAAAAATTATATGATATACATATATTCTTAAAGACAAGTTTTTAAGAAAATAAAACAAGAAATGAGCACAACTTAAAATGTCTTTCAACAAATTTTAAGACACAAGCAACATCACTGAATGAATTAAACTAGAATTTAAATAGATTCAATGAGATAAAAGGTGGAACAATGGATGAAAGGAGACGATGCAAACTAACAGAATGCAATAAAATGAAATAAAAGATATTAGACTCATGCCCCAGGAACCAACCATGTACATGCCTTCAACGTTCTCACTCACGGATCACGCGGTGTCACACGTCCTCCCACCTCCATATATATATATCCTGCAAGGAGGTTGTGAGATATCTGGCAAAATTAGGTACCTCTGCTAGAAATTCTGTATGATTCATCCCTTGGTAATCTAAACCCATTTGTACAGCGCGGTCAGCTAGAAGATGGACCTTTGCGCGAAGCGTCTTGCAAGTTTGACCCCACCCCCGTATCTGTTGGTCACGAGCAGCGATTATATCTTTGGCACATTTTTCTCGAGCTAAGGCTGACTCCAGTTCTTCTCGCAGCTTTTCCCTCTCATGGATCCACTGGGACCTTTCTTGGTCAAAATCAGGTTGACCTTCCTAATCACGATCTCTTAGCTGTAATTGTCGAGATGCCGCCAATTCTGCTACTTGGGTCCCCATAATTGTTGCCAACTTAATCTGCCCTTGAAGCAAAACCTCCTTTTGAGCTGCCTTAGAGCTTTCTTCTTCGAGTTCTGCTTGCTTTCGAGTTAAAACGACTTCAGCACACTCCAAGTCTGCTCTTAGTGCCTGATTAATTGTGAGGTAATTGCGTATGAACTCAACCCTTATATTTATCTCTGTGTCATTATCAATCAGTCCTTTTATGAATTTCTCCCTTCTAATTTGCAAAGGCGGTTGTGTTTTGAACCAAACCGAGTATCCTGGGTGAACCTCTCCCCTATCATGCTCCCTAACCATAGTTTCAAGTCCCATGATGAGACAACCATCCCAAATCTTTGGACTAGTCCTTCAGGAGGGGCAGTCCCTGGTCTTATTTCTGACACAAACTCTTTCATTTCCTCAATGATAGGGATTATCTGTCGTCTTCCTAACTAACGTAGGACACGTAATGGTACATATGGCTGGATGCCCCTAATACCCATCAACAATAAGAAAGCACAAACAGATGACATGTGTATGACCTTCGACCAAGGGAACCAAGGGAAGTTCCATGTGATCTTATCTGAAGTTAGCCAAGCATTGACCCTTCCGGACACTCGTACTCTTCCATCCTTTTAGCATGGCTTGTGATGTAATCCCTGCAATCCAGAACAAATCTTGCCACATTACGAGGTTGGTAGAGATGTTCTATTATCCACAGTTGCAATAATATGTTGCAACCTTCAAAGAATCCCTTTCCCCTCTGGCAGGCTATCAAGGCATGATAAATATCGGCTAAGATCAGCGGGACGATAGTATAACCCTCTTTCTCAACCAATACGTTTACTACCCTGGCTAAGCGGATGCTAATCTTCTTATCTCTCCTTGGAAAAACCATTGTTCCCAAAAAAGCCACCATAAAAGCAAAACGCCTATGGACTTTTCATGTTTTGAAGCTTTCTTTGTTGCACAGTTGTTTCCCAAATCGTCGGAACCCTTCCTCCTTTCAGTACCTATCATATAAAAATTGCAATGAGACTCAGCCTTTGTCCAAGGATTCCACCTTGGTTTTACAGATTTCATATGAAAGAAGAATTTGTTGATAGAGATGTTCCTAGGAGCCGCAAGTTTCTGACGATGTAATTTTACCCCAAATCCAGTAAATCCTGCTATTTCCTCCAAAGTTGAGATCAGTTCGAAATTTGAGAAACGAAACACATTATTTGTGGGATCTTAAAAGGATATCAGTGCTTCAATAACGTCCCTCATGAGGTTTACTTACATAATTTTGGTCAAGAAGCCCAAATACTTGAATATCTTCCCCTGCTCTATCTGACCCATATCGTTCCACCATGTCCAGAGTAATACAGGAGTACAATCCACGACCTGAAGTGGTATATTTGCATCCCTTTTCCTCTTCTAACACTTTTCTCGAACCGGTGGAGACATGTTGTACTTAGGGGGAGAAGAGGGAAAGTCAGGGAATATCTAGACCTGCAAGACATCTAACTTAAAGACCACTTAGACTATTATTCAAGTAGATGTGGAACAACAATGAAAATATTTTTAGGGCTAAGGATTTGGAGAGAAAGAGGTAAGGACTCATTCCTACAGGGCGAATATTTTTGACTGTCGCTACCTGTCTTAAACAACCTAACTTAAAATACACTTTGATCAAGCCTGAAAAAAAAATTAGAAGCACTGACGCAATTTTTATGGCGACATTTTTTCTTCCTACTCTAAAAATAACTAAGTGTGCCTGATGATTTTATTTGAAAGCTGCTCGTTTAGAAAAACTTTAATGGTGTATTTCAATGTCCGACACACTTTTAATGTTAAGATTATGTGAAAGAAAAATTATTTAAATTAATTTCTATCATAAATTTTATACAATGATTAATTTAGGAAGATACAAAATATCGCTATACCCCATTTATTGTTCCACTATTATTTTTATTTTTTATTTATTATTATTATTATATATATTTTTTTAAAAGGACAGATTTGTAAAAGAAAATGACAATATATTTTAATTTAAATATGAAAATACCAAGCTCTTTAAACCATTGGTTTTTCAAAGGTAAATTATGAAAAGAAATTATTTTATTAAACTTGACGAGGTAGCCTAAAGCCGGTCAACAACCTAGACCTTCCCAAAAACATTACAAATAACACACAAGTGCACATATAGTTTAAGTAAAAAGGGACACCTGTCCTAGACGGACTCGACCCCTGTGTCGAGTCCCACTAAGTCAAATGTGAATGATGCAAATAGGTGGAGCCTAATAAGGATACGTTGCATTGCATCCCATATGCTTAGTACATTCAAATGTACTAACATATACTTTTGCCTACATAATATCACCATGTAGGAACAGGAGGAGGGTCAACTCGGGCACCGGTCCCTACATGGTGATATCATATAGGCAGAGAGGCAATTTATCGGTAGCAGCGCTTATTTCAACTTTGTTGCTTGTCCAACCCTGCCTAACATGTGCAACTAATAATCCTTCACTCGGTGCCAAGACACTCCAGCTTTATCTCAATGGAAAGTAGGATGCATAACTGCATTCCTGGCTACCCTATGCTTTCAGAGACTCAGAGAAGGGGTGCACAAGAGGAGAAAGTTTATAAATCATGCAATAATATCACTATAATACAAGTGAGCAAATATCACATTAAGCCAACGAACATAATATATTAGAACAAGTATCGATCAATATAACAAAGCTCGAATTCTGAAAAATCCCCCAGCAGAGTCGTCAGTCTGTCACACCCTTATTTTTCACCCCGCATGACATTTGGAAAGAATAGAGTTTTTCCAATTAAAGTGACGTTATTGAAAAGGGATTATATTTATTTATTCAGAGTCTCCATTTGGAATTGAGTTTTGGTGTTCAAAGTCACCTTATCTTATCCCTAATCAAAAGGAAGTTGATTCTTTATTTACTAGTCTGCGAATACAAAGATCGGGTAAGGAATTTTGTTGACCGAGGGGAAGGTGTTAGGCACTCCTCAAGTCTCGTGGTCTAGCACGGTCGCTTTTATCAACCTATACTTGCCTTAATTATTGTTAGGATAAATTGTGTTTATGAATATTAATTTGCTCATTTTTTTTATTGTTATAGATTTTATGAGTCTCAATTTAGATGCGTCACCGCATTCTTCGTCTAGACGTTAGAGGCATGATTGAAAGATAAAATGCAAAAGCTTAAGGTAATGAGTCTCAATTTAGATGCGTCACCGCATTCTTCGTCTAGACGTTAGAGGCATGATTGCCTTCTTTACAACTTAATAATTTTGTAAGCATATTTCAATTTGAATGAAAGAAAAATTATCAAACTCATTTAATCATGGTAAAGGGTCATTGAAATTAATATAGCACGTGAAGTTTATTTTCTTATAGTGCCCTCGTTAGTCCAACGCTCAAGAATCATCAAGAAAGTTATCAAAGTTAGGATTAACTTTCAAGATTCATCCTCATCCTCTCCTTCACTCCTAAACATAAACACTCAAGAATCATCAAGAAAGTCATCAAAGTTAGGATTAGCTTTCAAGATTTATCCTCAAGGGTTTCAAGAAACGAATTCAAGAATTCCAAGAAAGGATTTCTTGATTCTTTTTTTTCAAGAATCAGGGTTCTTCATCAAGAACTCAAAAGATTCCAAGTCAAGAATTCAAGAATTTTCTTCAATTCTTCCAAGAACTAATCTCTAAGAGGTTTCGGCGAACAGTGTTGACAGTTTCCATCAATCTCCTTTATCGTTGGACTCGATTCATTTTTTTAGAATAGATCTCCTTTATCGGTGCTTCCACTGCTCATCAAATTTCGATGACGCTTTCAGGCAGGCTCCGGCGATCAGGCCAGAAACAGAGAATTCTGGCTATTAGTTCACTCTGTCAATCAGTTTCAATCCAGGTTCTATCGTTCCTTTCTTGATCAGTTTTGGGGATATCATTTCTAGTTTCTTGGATATCATTTTTATTTCTTGATTCATCTGAGTATCGTTCTTTTTTTCTCTCTGTTTTCAGATTTCTTAGTTTAAGCAATATTATCCTGTTAATTGCTGGATTTCTTTATTACTATTGCATATTCACCTTGT
>DF366479.1:1139-22757 GCA_000787875.1 Solanum virginianum
AAGGCTAATGAGGATCGGTAAGCTCCATGGTTAAATTTTGCAATCTTTTGTGGTGAGTTTGTTCCCTATATGAGTGTGTGCTTGATTTGATCATGTTAAATCATACCATATAATGTTTATTGAACTAGACATGTAACCTAGGGTTTTAAGGCTCTAAAGAGCTAAGTTGTGAATCGAATCGTGTTGCAATTCTTAAATGGGTGATAGTGAATGCGAATGTTATAATTCATGGGATGTATTATGTGATTGTTGCCTACTCATAGTTTAAATTATTATGGGAATTAGAATTTAGGAGGTGTGGGTGTAATGCGTATGTTTTAACTTGTGTGATTGAATTGAATTGTTATGAATAGAAATTGCATCCCTTAGAATGTTTTATAGTTGTTAGGTGTGAGTTTGGATAATATATTATTGTTGGTGTGCTTGACGTAGTGTGGAACTGGTTTGGACTTTTAGGGATGATGGTCATTTTTAACTCTTGATAATAGTATGGAATTGATTATGTGCCAAGTATTTCATGATGTTATTGTGTGCCAAGAGTGTTTATTATGTGTTTGATTTGTTGGTTTGAGTGGGAAACTGTTAGGCACTGCAGATGCCTTCTGTAGTCAGCTACGAGGCACTCTTATGACTCATAAGTCCCTATACGAGTTGTAGTGGTCCCTCATAGCAAGAATCAGTCATCTATGGTTCCTTCATGTTTCCCATACGAGAATCATATATGACTTATAGTTCCTGTTATAACTCGTAGTGAGGGTCTTGTAAGCTTTTGGATGTTTTTGAAAATGTTTCTGGATTTTGGTAAAAGACTAAGACTATGACTCGTAATTCACCCTACTACTTATAGGTCACCCTACGAATCATAACTATGTCTCATATCTGAGATCAAGTTTTAAGGCACACTGGTTCTAGAGGCTAGTATATAACTCGTAGGTCACCCTATGAGTCGTAACTGCACCCATATCTGCAAACCTGCAGTTGCATCAATATTTTTTCTGATTTTGGTTTATTTTTATTCATTGTTCTTTGTTGCATGTTAAGTTAGCTAAAATATCTGAATGCTCACATGGGTTGTTGGTTGGTTTGTATGTACCATGCTTCCAAAGTATAGAAGAGCAATCCAAAACTTTCAAAGGAGATTGGTAGATGAGTTTTCTGAGACGAGAGATCCGAGGGCTCGGTGGAGGTGCACAGGGTCCAGATAGAACCGTTGGCAAATGTGCCTCAGACCCGGGCCCGTACAGCTCAGGAAGTAATAGAAGTGAGTAGTACCTTCTAGTATGAAGAAGAGGTACAAGAGGTTGAGAGAAATGGCTCGGGAAGTAGTTCACCACAGATGACTCCCATACATTCCAGCTCCAAGTCAGAGTCCGGGAGCACCTCACAGACTCAGCAGGAAGAAGCCTAATCTTAGCCCCTGACCGATCCTAGATGGTGTGTTACGGGCATGAAAGAAATATACGACTAGGGGTTGGATCCTAAGGGGCAAGGCAAACCGGTCTACCAATTTCATGAAGAGTCCAGATTGAATGTCTCAGGATTAGATAGAGTACTCGGATTGGATGATGGGTTGGATGAGCACGCACTATGATGGACCACACAACAACTGGGCAAATATTCCCCTTACATAGTCCGTGAGTTCTATACGGTACATCTTGCTACACTCCATCGGGGTTTGCTAAAAAATAGAAAGCTGATTGAGTAGTCGAGGCTACGGGTGGTGATAGTCCAGGGGAGGAAAGTTCATATCTCTTAGGAGATGATCCGATGAGTGTAGTTTAGGCACTTTTATTAAGTTCCTCAATCCACCGCGGAGTATGATAGCCTATTGATAAAATAAGGAAAGCGGTGACTAGAAAGGTATTCGGGCCAGGACAGAGCTGCTATGGTGGATAGACAGCTAAATCTCTGAGGTAAGGGTTGAGCCGATATGGATCACAAACCACGCAGATGTTATAGTTAAAGCCCACCTCTCCTTCTGGGCCAAGTATTGTTAGTCCATTATCTGTTGGCGTATAAGGCCAACCTTTACAGATCATGCTTGAGAGAGCCCTATTGTTGGCCAGTATTCTAGCTGGCTATGCTATAGATTAGGCTCAGATCATTTCAGAGCAGATTCATGAGGCTACAGCTCGGACAAACACCTCACTGCCATTCGTAGTTCTGATCCATCGACTATGCAGTGCAGTAGATGCTCCTATCGACCCTCATCGAGACTCTGATGTATAGACTACTCGCATTATAGATCCTATCCTGATAAAGGCTAATGAGAATCCAGTGGCCTTACCATGAGCAGCTCCTCCATCTGTCCCAGAGCCATTCCCGATAGAACCTCAGATTCAGGTTCAGCTCCAGCTACTACCGGCACTACTTTGGCTGCTGCAGAGACTACACAGCAGTTAAGATCGAGTCTACACCATCCTCCAGTACTACAGCACTAGCAGAATCTACTTCACAGTTTGACCCTCTTTTCTCTGCTGTTGCATTTCAGGCTTCATTACGCAAGGTGGTTGTAGTAGAAGGTAGGCTACGTGAGTTATCAGCATGGGTCTGGCCATTGATTGATCAGACTATTTGGGACTTTAAGGAGAGGATTAAAACATTTACTTGAGACTTAGTTGATGAGATAGTCTGAGCTGTGGATGCCAGGATCGATACATTTGAGACTAGAGTCCACAAGAGGCTTGAGGGAGCTCGGCCTATTGACGCGAGCACAATTACTGAGGAGTTGGCCAAATTTAAGGTTGACTTATTACAAATATTGGCTACCCCTGTTCCAGTCTTAGAGGTAGCACCAGTAGGTGATGAGGCATTTAATTGGCTCACTAACCATCTGAATGCCCGTAAGAAGAGTCTCCTTGAGCATAGTGATGACCCAAAGCTAACCCCGAAGAAGCTAAGACAGAAGGAGGAGCTTATATCCATGGAGGTGGTGCATGAGTTGCTGCTGTTGGCAACTATTCAAAGAGATTGATCGCAGCACACCCCATAGGGAGAGGATAGTTCGCAGATAGTTGCAGAGGAGACAGTGCCCTAAGACCCCACAGACTAGCTAGAGGTTGGTGCTTGATGCACCATTATGTGTGACTTCTTTTGAACCCTATTCTTATTTTGTTATTTTGAATACATTGTTCTCTTTTCAGAAAATCTTTTTATTATGTTGGTTTTTGGTTGTGCTTAAATATTCTTATGTTGGATGTTATTTTTACTCATACTTTGGATGTTAATTTATGATTTTTAATAGATGTATGTATATATTTCTATATTATCATGTTTTGTTTTATTTCTTGTCTTTACTTTGAGGACAAAGATCCTATTTTGGTGGGGTGTGGGATGTTATGGATTAAGGTGAAGTTTGAGTAACCTCAAGTCCATAACTTCCCCTATTTTTGATCCCAAGGTTTTCTCGCCCTACTTCTTTTTCCTTGTGGATGTTTACTTTTCTGTTGAACCGGCATGTTTAGGTACTCTAAATAATAGGTAAATTCATAGTAATGTTGTCTATTGGCATATACATAATTTTTAGATGTGTTTTTAATGTTTTGATAAAAAATTGGGTACCTTCAAAATTTTTGAGGTTGTGATTATTAATGCATTCATACATTTTTGAGTATCTGACAATGTTTGTTGTGATATTGTGAAGGTAAGCTAAGACTGAAAACATGACCTGTGAGTCTATACTAGATTGTTGATGCAACTCCCATGTGTGTTGTGAGCTTATTTTGTTGCATTCATGCATCTTGTATGGACCCATATCTTACCATGTTACTCTAAAGTTGGTTTGGTGATGTGGTGGATATGGAAAGGATCTTAGGCCTTTGTTATTTGAGTAAAACCTCTTTTGTCCTAGAGCAAGTGAATCCCTTGTTCTAAACTTTTGAACTTCTCATGTACTTATTCTTTCTTGATACATTGCAACCTTAACCTTGTTTGATGAAATACCTTGATATTGGCCCTAGTCTATCTTTGAACATGCGAACCTTGATTACGGCCAAAGGCCTAAGTTGAGGGTGGTTGCAGTTGGTGGCCCTGGTTTGAGGCATAGATATTGTGTACTTCACCTAAGGCTAAAAGCCTAAGTTGAGGGTGGCACTTATTGTGGTAAAGTAATAATAATAAGGTGGTTAGTTGGGAAATGAAGAAAGAAATGAAAAAGTATGACTGAGTGAAGAAAAAGAAAAGAAAGGTGCCTTGAGTTGAGGAAACAATAGCAAAAATGAGTTTAAAATTGAGGTACCGCTGAAAAAGAGAAAGAAAGCACTTGAAAAAAGTTCAAAATAGGAGAATAAGGATGGATTGATTAAAAACGGTTGGATCATGAAAGCAAAAAGTGTTGGTAAACATGGTTCAAGGATAGCTTTTAGTCACTACTTGCCATTGTGACTCGTATAGGTACGGTTGGATCATGAAAGCAAAAAGTGTTGGTAAACATGGTTCAAGGATAGCTTTTAGTCACTACTTGCCCAAGATACCATACCAAAGCATCCTGAACCTATGTTACAAGCCTATAAGTACTAAAGTGATCCACCTCCACTTTATCACCAAGCCTAAAGTTGAGTATAGAGGCAAGCCTATGGTGTTACTTAATATGCATTGAATTTCAGTTGTGAGAGTGAGAATGCTTCCTCAGTCCCTAAATTCTAAATGTTTTGAGTGAGTATGAGGGACTTCTTTCTAGTGAGATCATTTGCACTACTTGAGTAGCATATGACTATACCAATGGTTGTGGACGGTTAATGCTCCTTCGCTTGTCAAGAGTTGAATTGCCAAGTATCTCATTATGCTCTTGTTTGCTTAATAACTTTGCAATCTTGTTTTGAAAATAGAAGTTGGGTACCTGAATCAAAGGAGCTATTATATATGCCATTAGTATAGTTTCTATGTATTTCTCTTTGTCTGCATAGATTGAGTCGTCGCTTGAGGACAAATGATAATTCTAGGTAGAGGGTGTTGATGTGCTATCAAAATACAACAATTTGGTGCCTAAAATAAGGGATTTTGGGAGTTCTTAATGCGAGTTTTTATGGTTTTGTTGTGTTTTTGTGTTAATCTTTCGGAAAAGTTAAGTTGGCATGACTTTGAAAAAAAGTTGCAGATTTTGCTGAAGCATAGGCCAAATGAGCCCACCTACGAGTCGTAGCTCAAGCTATGAGTCGTAGGGTGTGTCATATTAAGAATCAAAGACCAAATATTCAAAAATCTGCCAAGTGAAGGTCATTCCTACAAGGACATCCTACTAGTCATAAGACACATTACGCTTTGCAGCAAACAGGAGATCAACTTAAGGGGGTTCTTTGAGTTTTCTCAATCTTTTCCTCTTGAAAGAGACCGCACCTATTTTGTCTTGCTGAAAATAAGCTATGGAGGTGGACTCGTAGCAAGAATCAGAGAGCCAAAATGTTGGACCAAAAACTAAAGAGACTACGAGAAAAACATATAGGTCGTAGTTCAAGCAATGAGTTGTACCTATGGGTTGTACCATTTTAGTCAAAGATGCCACGAATCTGATATGAGACCCCAACTACAACTTATAGGTCATCCTACAAGTCGTAATTGTGAGACTTATCAGCTGTCAACTATCTTTTTTGTATAAATTCTAGGGTTATTTTTTAAATACTTTATATAGTTTAAGTTAGGTTTATAGATGTGAGTTCGAGCAGTAGACGATCTACAATCATATTATGAATCTTTTCTTTGTTTTTTATAGTAGTTTATTGTTCTCTATTGAAAAACCCATTTTGGGGATTGCAAATGTTGCCTTGTACTCATTGTTGATCAACCAAGCTTGTGGAATTTGCAACTTGTGGTGTCTTCACATTTTATCACCAAGCCAGAAGATAAGATAGAGGAAAGCCTTTGGCGTCAGTCAGTATGCATTGAATTTCAATTCTGAGAGTAAGAATGCTTCCTTAGTCCCTGAATTCTTAGTGGTTTTGAGCGAGTATGAGGAACTTCTTTCCAGTGAGGGCATTTGCACTACTTGAGTAGCATATCACTGTACCAGCGTTTGTGGATAGTTGATACTTCTTAGCTTGTTATAGTTGGATTGCTAGGTATGTCGTTATGTTCTTGTTTGCTCAATAACTTTGCAAATCTTTTTAGAAAATAAAAATTGGGTACCTAGATCAGAGGAGTTGATATATATGCCATTAGTATAGCTACTATGTATGTCTTTTTGTCTGCATAGATTGATATATATCTCTTGAGGACAAGCAACAATTCTAAGTTGAGGGTATTGATATGTTGTTAAAATACAGACATTTGGTGCCTAAAATAAGTGATTTTGTGATTCCTAAGGCAAAATTTGTTGCTTTGATGTGTTTTTGTGTTAATCTTGCATAAAAGTTAAGTTGGCATGATTTTGAAGAAAAGTTGCAGATTTTGCTAAAGCATAGGCCTTACGAGCCTAACTATGAGTCGTAACTCAAGCTATGAGTCGTAGTGTAGTGTGGTAGCAAGAATCAGAGATCAAAATTCAGAAATTTGCTAAGTAGAGGTCACCCCTACGAGGCCATGATATGAGTCGTAAGCCTCATTGTGACTCGTATAGGTGGATTCATAACAAGAATTAGAGAGCCAAAATGTTGGACAAAAAACTGAAGGCCAAGACTATGGGAGGAACATATGAGTCTTAGTTCAAGCAACAACTTGTACCTAAGGGTCATATCAGTTTAGTCAAAGATGCCAAGAACCTAATACGAGACCTCGACTATGACTCATAGGTCATCCTACGAGTCATAACTGTGAGACTTATCAGCTACCAACTGTCTTTTCTGTGTCTATTTTAGTGTTATTTTGTAAATACTACATATAGTTTAAGTTAAGTTTTGAGGAAGGATTCGCCTAGTAGACAATCTTCAATTACATTTTGAATTTTTTCTTAGTTTTAAGAGTAGTTTATTGCTATCTCTTGGAAAACCCATTTTTGGGGATTGCAAATCTTGCCTTATACTCATTGTTTATCAAACAAGCTTATGGGTTTGCAACTTGTGGTGCCTATTTTCTTCATTTTTATTGGTAAAACTCTCAACTATGTCTATTTTGTGCATTTTTATGTGTTTTGGCTTAGCTATGAGTAGCGAAGCATCCACAACTTGGGGTTGTGGGAACAATGGGTAGTTGACTTAAAATAACCTAGGTTTATTTATTTTTTTTATAGGGAACAGACCTATGGCAAAGGGTCTCCACCCCTTTGGATGGTCAGGGATTAAGCCGTACACCCCCAAGCCTTATTATAGATGGTCAAAAGCAAGATACAAGGAGGGGGCATAAAGCTTACCTCTGCCCTATTGTGGTTCATAAATCAGCCAACCTACTAAGATCGTCCAATTTATCCCCATATCTAGAGAAAGCAAGATTAGATAATATCTTATAGGGAGAACTCTTCAAAATACACTATATCTAAGAAAATGCATAAATAAGGGAGACTCTCCCCTTACAAAATAAGAGAAGAGCAAAGCAAAATACAACCTAAATAACATAGAACAAGAAGAAGACATGACAATAACTAAACAAGAGCCAAGAGACACCCTGGGAAAACAAGCAGCAAACAGGAGATCAACTTAAGGGGGTTCTTTGAGTTTTCTCAATCTTTTCCTCTTGAAAGAGACCGCACCTATTTTGTCTTGCTGAAAATAAGCTATGGCCTCTCTAGGAATCTGCTGGGTCTCAAAATAAACTTGTGGAGCATTAGGAACATGACTGGATTTGGCGAAGGAATTAGCAACATAGTTTGCCTCCCTATAAGTGTGTCTACATTTGAATTCTTGGAATTGTGTTATATAAATAAGCATCCTATTAATAGTGTGTGCAACCTACCAAGAGGGAGTGGACTGTTGAGAAATCCATTTGTAAATCCATTCAGAATCAACTTCCAAAACCACTCTATTATATCCCAGCTGTGAGATAGCAATACCAAAGAGAGCATATGCAAGCAAGAAATCACCCCTATCATTTCTGATAATACCCCCACTACCAATTGACCCTAGATTATCAAGTGAACTACCATTAGAGTTCACCTTAACCCACTGTCTAGGTGGTTTACACCACTGTACAGGGACCACTATAATATCATGAAAACATTTTTCATGAAGCGTAATAATATTCTTCCAATTACTAGGCCATTGAACATCAGGAAAGACACTTCTAAGGATAAGCCATACATCTTTGATCACCAAATACTTTACTCTTTCCAAGTTGGAGTTTTTCCCACCATACTTGCATCCACACCTATTCTTCCACAAGTTCCAACATACAAAAATAGGAACAGAATGAAGAAGCAGTTTGTGGCCCTTATTTTTGTACTTAATACTCCACTATCTCATAATATAGTGAGGGAGGGGGAGGTTGGACTGATCAATACCATAAGTAACAACAAATAATTTCCAGACATTAACTGCAAAGTGCCCATTAACAAAAACATGATCTATGGAATCCAAACCTGGACTATCGCAGCAATAACCATTATGGGGTTCCTGTCCAGAACTAATAATCTTCTCATTGTTAGGAAGTTTTCCTCTAAGTGCTCTCTAAATGAAGAAGGAACATTTGAAAGGAATACTCCTATACCAAGTCCACTTATTCAGCTTTGTGTGAGTTCTTTGATTCCTAATAATGTTCCAGGCAGATGAAAGTGAAAATTTACCACCAGAATTTAACTTTCACACAGGCTTGGCTGGGATACTATTATGTACCTGCAACTGCACAGCCCGAATAGAGTGCACAAATCGAGGAGGGGCCATATTAGTAACCAATCCATATCCTAATCACCTTCATGAGTAAGCTGAGCCACAGTAGAGTTATTAAACCTATTACTAACATCACTGAAGTTAGCATGAGGCCCAACTCCTAACCAGTCATCCCACCAAAAGTAACAGGTTCCAGAATTGATTTGCCAAGGTATATGAGGTTCAACTTTGTGCTTGTTCTTCATCATATGCTTCCAAGCAATAGATTCCCCAATTTCCCATTTTTTACAAACAAGATTAGATCTCTGGCAATACTTTGCTTTCAAGAAAGACCCTCACAAAGTATGCTTTGTTCTGAAGGTCCACCAATGTTTATATTGGAATACCTTGCAAACATCCTCAACCATTCTCACCCCAATGACCACTTCATCATAAGGAAAGCATAGGGTCTTTAAGGAGGACCAATGATATTTCTTTTTCCCTTCAAATCATCCCCAGAAAGAATCAGCCATAAGGCACTGAATTTGTTTGGTGGTAGTAGAAGGGGGGAAATAGTAGACAACAAATGGATGGGTAAGGATTGCAGAACATGTTTGATCAAAGTACCTTTATCACCAAAACTAAGCATCATTGATTGCTATCCAGCAATTCAAGCCACAACTTTAGAGACAAGATCAGAGAAATAGATTACCTTTTGCCTCGCAATATAGATATAACATTCCAAATAAGTGAAGGGATCCTTTTTCTGAATAAAACATGTTACCCTCTTCACCCTTTCCCCTATTGTTCTAAAAGTATTAGGAGAAATGATGAAATAACTCTTATTTTTGCTAACAAGTTACCCAGAAACACTCTCATAAGAAGACAACACCTACATGATCAACTGAAGAGACCTACTCCTCCCAAAAGTAAAGATGATAGTGTCATTTGCGAAATTCAAGTGATTAACTTGGGGTTCTCTCTTTTCCATGAAGAAACCATGAAAGTTAGGATTTTGATACAGTCCATTCATGAATCTAGATAAAACCTCAGCACCAATAATAAACAAAGTAAGAGAAAGGGGGTCACCTTGTTTTAAGCCTCTAGTAGAGTGAAAGAATCCATGTCTGGTTCTATTAATGATAATGGAATACGAATTGTTGGACATAATACTCCAAACCATATAAATGAAAATTTCTCCAAAACCCATTCTCCTCATAACCAAACAAATGTATGACCAGGACACCTTGTCATAAGTTTTTGCCATATCAAGCTTTACAACAACATTACTTCCTATGACAAACTTCTTGATCTGATGGATAATTTATTGAGTGAGCATAATATTTTCAAAGATACTTCTTCCTTTCACAAACCCTGATTTATTCAAAGAGATCAATTCTTGAAGGATAGGTATAGGTTCAAGTCTTAGGCACAACAACTTATAGATAACATTGTTGACAAAATTACTCCAACTGATAGGTCAAAAACTCAGCAAAACTGTTAGGATTATTAGTTTTAGGAAACAACACAAGATAAGTATGAGTAAAATACTTGGAAGAGTCTGACCACAAAAGAAAACATAGACCACTTCTAACAGATCCTTGTTGACAATATTCCTGCAAGCTTGGAAGAATCTCCAATTCATTCCATCAGGCCTAGAGCCAGAGTCTGGAATAAGTGAGAACACAACTTGCTTTAACTCCTCTAAATCAGGCATCCTCTAAAGTAATTCATTCTGATTTTGGTTGATCATAGTAGGAATGCAAGTGAGAGCATCCTCTTGAATGTAGGTGTTCTCACTAGTGAAGATATTTTGGAAATGTCTACAAGTAGCATCAGCAATCGTATCATCCCCTTGAATCCATTCCCCATGTTTATCTTATATGTATTGTTTATTTCCCTTTATTTTTATTGTTATTTGGTGGTGGCCAACACCAAACCCCACCTATTGTCACGATCCTGACCAAGGTAGTGAGGAATAGGAAAAGGAAAATAGATGACAGAATTTGATTGATATGTTCTCATTTGATTAACCAAACCTGATCAAGGAGAGGTTGATTGGGACAATAGGTAACAATTAGTTGGCACGTCATGGTTGCCGATCAAGCATCATGGTGAAATTTGACCTTCACTTTCACAAGAGGGTTGGAAGAACCTTTGTTACCATCCAGCATGCTAGTCACCAATTGTAGTTATGTTATCTAGAGTAATTAAGTTGACTAATCATAGGGAGCATAATTCCCTAGTTATCCCCAAAATTGAGTGTTTCCTTGCGTTATAATTATTGGTAGTTTTGTTTTTGTTTTAGAATCACAAAAAACACCCTATTTTGAGATTGTAATCATAAATACTAGAAATGATTAGTGGTGAAGTCTTGCAATCAACCTATGGATTCGACCCTAACCTCGGTTAGGTCAATTGTTGATAATGTCTGCTTTCTTATTGGAGCATAAACATCATCACTCCTCAATCCTTGCAAATAGTTGGTCCACAAACATGCCCCCATGATAGTGTCAGTACATGCCTAACTATTCTCATCAAGGGACATATAGAAGATCTCCACTAAGGCATCATCAACTATGTTATGGTCAAGGATGCTCCTCAGACATTTTGTGAACTACGCCAAAGTACTGCTTATCGAATCACTAGGAGGTAGCTCTAAGTTGTTGATCTGGTCCTTTAACTTGAGCTTCTTTGATCTAGTTAAGCACCTCTCAAAAAATGCTTTCTGCAAGTCTGCCCAACTAGTGATCGAACTCTCTAGGAGCTCAGTAGCATCAATGCACCTTCACCCGTAAGAGACAATGGGAAGACACAAAGTCCCACAACATCCATAGACAGATTATATGTTCCCATCACACTCTTACAAATAAATGCCACATTGTGTAAGTGGTTATGAGGATCATCTGATAGTAAGCTCGCAAATAGCCCATTGTACTACAATAACTGAAGTAACCCTCTCGAGACCATCAACTTTATGTCTGCTAGTAGTGGTGGTAACACAATAGCTTAAGTCATCTTTATAGCCATAGGATTCAACGTATACTGATTCCACTAGTAAGGATTGGCATAATCTTGGGCCATTCTTCTTAATGTATAATGGATCACTAGATCAAATGAAGTTAAGGGATTGCGTTGACTCCAAGTGTTAGGCATACACTACAACTACACACTGAAAAATAACAAAAAAATAAAAAAAAAGTAAAATAACAGAACTAAAGATTAACATTTGAATTAATAATGAATTCGCTAAGTCTGGATGTACTTCTCGCCAATGGTGCCAAAATCTTGATGTCTCCCAAGTTACACCTCCTTTTTAAAAGATAATGCGGTCATTGTCATGATATATAACCTAACCAAGGTTAGGATCAAACCAACAAGAAATACGTAGAATCAAGAGATTCACCAATCTGCAATCCAAATAATTAACTAACTTTATTCTCCAAAAGGGCAGGGGGAGGGAGGCAGGGGGGAGGGGTTTGCAATAATCAATGAGAAAATAAAACTATCATAAGAGAGAAGTCAACAGTGGAGAGAAACTAATGTATTGTGTTTCCCATGATTCCAAAACTTAGTATTACCAAATAACCTAATTCATTTCTAGTGTATAACATACGCGATGGCAATTTATGTTCATCAAGCCTTTTGGTCAAAGGTGAGAGGTGAATTTCACTATTTACTTGGCCCATTTCCATAGTGTGCCTTACTAACCATTACTTACTATTCCCAGTACAACCTTCCCTTGTCCTAATTTGGTTGATTAGATGAGAACACATCAATTGAATCTTGTTAATCAATCTCTTTTCTTATTCATTACTACCTTAGTCCAGTCAGTAACACTAGGGGGGTTTTAATGTTGGCCACCACTAGAAAACATTCAAAGAAAAGAGAATTAAAATCAAAACATGCATATATACCTTCTGAGAATTATGAATTATATTATTTTACCTTGTTAGTTCTTCATAAGTATCATTTAATAACATAAATATCATAAAATCATCATAAGCATGAATATTAACTTAATAAACTTAAAAAAAAGGTAAAATACTTAATAAGGAACTTTATGGGTGGAAGGATGCCAATAAATGAACTCGCATACAAGGAAAAACTAGAGATAAATGAAATTTGAAGCATTAGAGGAAGAAACCTTGGAACCCTAGCCTTGTCCCAACTTATTCTTGATATCTCTTTTTCCCTTAGTAAGTTTTTAAGTTGGCAGAATGAAGAGAATGGGGCGTCATAGGGCTTAAAGGCTCATATAGGTTCCCTTTCCCATCTAAAAATGACGTAGTTTAGGAATAGAAAAGATGAAAATGACAAAATTACCCCATATTAAAATTGACGAATTCAACCTACGAAACCCTAATGGTGCTTGGAATTTAGTTCTGAAATATTTTTGAAGAAAGTGACTAAAACACCCCTCATGTGCTTTGAAATACTACATAATCGTAATTTCCATATATCTCAAAATCCATGCATAATTTCAAAAATTTGACTTCATATTCTCGATCAGGGGGCAAAATTGAGTGGAGAATAGGCATAACTTAGATTTTAGAAGGCCCGTAGCAAAAAATATTTTTTGCTAATTTTACGATTTACAGTGGTTGTCCACGCCTAGGATGCGACCCACCCGGGGTGCACCACTGCAAATTTTACACTCCGCATTCTGGTCCATATCACACCAGGGGCGCGGACCAGTGTAACATTTTCTTAAGTTTTCTTATTTCGCCCAAGGGCATTGGGGTCATAGCCCTATGCCCCCTTAAATGTGAAATCACCCATACTTAGCCATTTTTTCAACTCTATAACTTACAAAACCTTCTTCAAAACCTCTCTAAGACTCTATAATTTATCTCATTCAAATCTAAGGTTTTCAAACTCAATTTAGGGACTCAAGTTTTCATTTCAAGCTCTAAGTCTACTTCAAGTTCACCTCAAGGAATTCAAGGTTTAAGGTATCTGGGTCTTCATCCATAGGTCCTTTCACCCTTGGAGCCTAACCTTCCCAGTTATGAAAATTGCATGATTTCAATTTGTATTACCTATAGGTATCTCTTATTATTAATTATGAGTATAAATTAAGTTAGGGTTTTATCAAGTATTGATTGATTATGTATGAATGTCTATTTCAAGCTTATTCCATGAATTGATTTTCACTATTGAAATTATGTATGTTTTGAGCTATGAAACTATGAATTATCATGTGCTTTTGTGATGGATTTCAAGGTACCCTACATAAGGGTTATACTACTATGTTGGTGGGTTAATTTGCATTGAGTTTACTCATATTGTTTCACTATTGGATTGCATGATTTTGAACAAGTATTATGAACCCACCATGTGTTTGATTAAATGGCATGATAAGAATTCTCAAGTTATTGATGATCTGTTATATGATTTACAAGTCTGGCGACTATATGATGATTAAAAGATTCAAACATGTATTGAATTCATGAACAATATTGATAATATTGCATGTATCAAGTTTATCCCTATTTCAAGATTTTATCTCTTGTGAGCCATTCATATTAAGGAAAGGGTATATGTATGATTATGATCTATTATCATGTTCAAGTTAGACTCACTAGTAGAGGTCAAGCACGTTTAAGAGCTACTCATGTGATATTATCATGTCTCTTACAAGTTATTAAAGTTATGATTATTTCAAGTATTTCATGGGATTTGACTTAGCACCGATTAAGGATTAAGATAGAGGCTTAACTCAATGGATCCTGATATAAAGTCTTTAGTCTCTAAACTGTTTACCACCATAGGATTATGATTATTACCCTTTTTATACTTGTGGATTCATCTAGTTATACCACACCTTGATGAGGGGGTGACATGCCTCGGATTATTCATTGTATGGTTTACCATGGCAAGTAGACCACACCTTGTCGAGGGGTAATATACCTCAATCAGCTTATAAAGTGGCTGACATGCCTTGGATTCCAAGTAGTAGCTCGCTTGGTCTATGCCAATTAAGGTCTCTTACCACACGTGTATTATGTAGTATGCAAGTTGAATGTTTTACAAGCATATTTTATTACATATATTGATCATGCATGCCATGTTGAGATTATATATATATTGTTTATGATTATGCATTTTGAATATGTTGGCTTATGTATTTGATGCATTCGACCCCCATACTTAGTACATTCAAATGTACTAACATATACTCTATGCATACATGATATTACCATGTAGGAACCGAAGCTCCTTGTGATCATCCTCCTTCATATGGCTTGTTTAATTCTCGGAGAAAGCTTTGGTGAGTCCTTAATTCGAAGGACAATATTTACTTATTTATTGTTAGCTTGAGACTCTTTCTTATGTTGAATACTTATTATTATGAGGGTGAGCCCAAGGAGTGTCTTGCCCCCCGCTACATTCCATGTTAGAGGTGTTGTTAGATATTGTGTTGTATTTATAGACGAGCTTGACTCTTATTTTATTTATGATTATCAATGACTTCTCTTAGTCTTGTTTCCCTTGTTAACCATCTCAATTATTGATGTTTATTTTGCTTCTATGACCAAGGATATGCTAATTATATGCTAAGAGGCTTGTTTGGGATGCTTTTGGGTTCCCCATTCACAGTGTCACATCTAGGCACCTTGGATTTGGTCATAATAAGCTTGGTATTAGAGCACTAGGTTGTTAATGGAGAACTAGGTTGTTAATGGTCCTCATAAATCCAAAACACCATATCAATTAGAATCTTATTCATGGTTGTGAAGTGCACCACAACTATGAATAGGAGGCTATAAAGCGTTTTAGGAAATATTTCACTTCTTCATGGTCTATATCATGCTTTAGACATAAATATAAGTCTTTTCCCCAAATGAATGCCCTTTTTCTTCTAGATCAGCCAATACCAAGAAAAAGGCCAAGGAGAGCCCGTATAGCTGAGGAGTAACTGGTCCCTCCCGCTCCTAAGCCCTCAAGATGGAGGGGTAGCCCAAGAAGAGTTCTGGGATGCCATCACAATGTGGGCTCATTCAATGACCACCTATATGAACCAAGGGGCCCAAGCCCCTCATGCTCCTACTCTGGCCTCAAGGGAGAGGGATTTCACAAGAATTAATCCATTGAAGTTTCATAGATCTAAGGTGGATGAGGATCCCCAAGAGTTCATTGATAAGGTGTACAAGGTGCTATCTATCATAGGGGTTAATTTGGAGGAGAAACTAGAGTTAGTGACCTACCAACTCAAAGGTGTGGCCTAAATTTTGTTTACCCAATGGAAATTGGAAAGGATAGATAATGATGCTATTCCTTAGGAGGAGTTCAATGCCACATTCCTCAACTAGTTCTTTTGTATCAAGCTAAGAGAGGCTAATATGATAGATTTTATGAGCCTTAAGCAAGGTTTCATGAGTGTGAGGGAGTATGCCCTCAAGTTCAGCAAGCTTTCAAAGTATGCTTCACATTTGGTAGTCGACCTAGAGCTAGAATGAACAAATTTGTGTCAGGGGTGTCTGACTTTGGTTAATGAAGAGTGTTGTACTTCCATGCTAGCGACTGATATGGATTTTTCCTGGCTCATGACATATGCCGAACAACTAGAAGGGAAAAACATAGAAAGAAAAGAAGTGGTGAGTCCAAGAGGGCTTGATTTGAAGGTGGTTTCCAAGGGTCTAAGGGTGGACAATTTCCTCAAGGCCACAAGTTCCAAGGCCAAGGGTCTTTCAATGCTCCTAACAAGAGATTTTCTAATGATAACCCAAGAATCCAGGGTGGTAATAGTGGGGTATCTATTCCTAAGTGCCAAAGATGTGGTAGAAACTATAGTGGCCCATGTTTGAGAGGCTCTAATGCTTGCTATGGTTATGGTGAAGTGGGTCAAATGGTTGTTGATTATTCTCATGCTCAAAACAAAGGTAGAGATGGTCATCCTCAAGGCGAAGGTGCTAATACGGGTCCAAGGGCAAAGGGAGGCCAATAAGTGGGTGCTCCAAGGCAAAATAGGTTCTATGCACTCCAAGGAAGGCCAATGACAGATGAGGTGCCCAATGTCATCACCAATATGTTAAAGGTTTTTGATTATGATGTGTATGCATTGATAGATCTGGGTACTCTCTTTATTTCGTTGCTCCTTTTGTTGTCAAAAAGCTTCATGTGAGTCCTAAATTTTTGTGTTAATCTTATAAAGTGTCTACCCCTATTGGTGAGTCCATTATTTCTAAAAGAGCTATCGAAATTATCCAATGTTCATATTGCATAAGGTATTGCCTTGTGATTTTGTTGAATTTGATATGGTGAATTTTGATATTAATCTTTGGATGGATTGGTTACATGTCTATCATGCTTCTATTGATTATAGAACCCATAAGGTTAAATTCTAATTCAAAAATGAGCCCGTCATTGAGTGGGAAAGTTGTAATGTGGTTGTCAAGGGTAGATTTATTTCTTCTCATACATCCCAAAAGTTGATTTCTAAGGGTTGCCTTTATCATCTTGTGAGGATTAGAGATGTTGAGTCCAAAGTCCTTCCTATTGAGTTGGTTCTTGTGGTCAATGAGTTTCTTGATGTCTTTCCCAAGGAGCTTCTCGATGTTCCTTACGAAAGGGAAATAGACTTTCATATAGACCTCTTTCCCGATACACAACCCATTTCCATTTCCCCTTACCGTATGGCCTCGGCGGAATTGAAGGAATTTAAAGATCAATTAATGGATTTGTTGGAGAAGGATTTCATAGGCCTAGAAAGTCACTATGGGGTGCGCCAGTTTTGTTTCTAAAGAAAAAGGATAGTTCCCATAGAATATGCATTGATTACAATCAACTTAATATGGTTACTATAAATAACGACTACCATCTACCAAGGATTGATGACCTTTTTGACCAACTACAAGAGGCTAATCACTTTTCTATTATTGATCTTGGGTTCGGATACCACCAAGTGAAGGTGAGGGTGTGTGATATTCCCAAGATGGCTTTTCAGACTAGGTATGGGCACTTTTGATTTATGGTAATGTCTTTTTGGTTGAGTAATGCACCAGCTATATTTATGGATCTCATGAATAGGGTCTTTAACCCTACCTTGATATGTTTATGGTGGTTTTTATTAATGATATATTGATTTATTCTCGGAGTGAGGAACAGCATCTGAATCACTTGAGGGTTGTGTTACAAATCTTGAGGGATGAGAGGTCATTTCTAAATATGAAAAATGTGAGTTTTAGTTGAAAGAGGTTGCTTTTCTAGGGAGTGTCGTGTCAGGTGATGGAATTAAGATGGATCCTAAGAAGATGGAGGTGATAAGGAATTGGCCTAGACCCTTGACTCTGTCGGACATTAGGAGTTTCTCGCTTTTGGCGAGTTACTACCAGAGGTTTGTAAATGAATTTTCTTCTATTGCTCCCCCTATGACTAAGTTGACCCTAAAGAAGGCGAAATTCATGTGGACTGATGAATGTGAAAAGAGTTTCAAACTTTGTAAGATATGCTTGTCTTCGCTCCTATCTTGGCTCTACCAGAGGGGTTGGATAGGTTTGTGGTTTATTGTCATGCATCAAGAATTGGTTTAGGGTGTGTTTTGATGCAAAATGGCAAGGTGATAGCATATGCCTCTAGGCAACATAATGTGCATGAGCCTCAAGGATTGGTTTGGGGTGTGTTTTGATACAAAATGGTAAGGTTATAGCATATACCTCTGTACAACTTAAGCTACATGAGCAAAATTATCCCACCCATGATCTTGAATTGGCGGCCGTGGTGTTTGCTTTGAAAATTTTGCATCACTACATGTATAGCATTCATATTGATGTGTTTATTGACCACAAGAGTCTCCAATATGTTCACACAAAAATATTAACTTGAGAAAAAGAATGTGGTTAGAACTCCTTAAAAATTATGACATGAGTGTACATTATCATCCTGACAAAGCTAATGTTATGGCCGATGCTCCAAGTAGAGTGTCCATGGGTAGCCTAGCTCATATTGATGATGGTGGTAAGGAGGTGGTTAGAGAAGTTCACCTATTGGCTAGGTTGGGGATTAGGTTGGATGAAGTTTGAAATGGTGGTGTGGTGATTGTGGATGGTTCTAAATCCTTTTTTTGGCTCTACCAGTCAAAACTACTTATGGTGCCGAAGATTATGCCAAGTTGTGTTTTCATAAGTTGGTTAGCTTGCATGGGGTGCCCTCATCTATCATTTTGGGTCGTGGTGCTCAATTCACTTCTCACTTTTGGAGGTCCTTCAAAGGGGTCTTGGTACCAAGGTCAAGCTTAGCACGACTTTTCATCCTTAAACGGATGACCAAGCCAAAAGGACTACCCAAACATTTGAGAATATGCTTAGAACTTGTGTTTTGGAGTTAAAGAGTAGGTTGGATAAACATCTTCCACTTATAGAGTTTGCTTGCAACAATAAGTACCACTCAAGCATTGATATGGCTCCCTTTGAAGCTTTATATGGTTGGCATTATAGATCGCTGGTTGAGTGTTTTGATGTGAGAGTGATGGAATTTCTAGGTCCATATTTGGTTATGAAAGCCTTGGGGAATGTCACGACACAAGCCTAGGGCCTAGACGTGAACTGGCGAATGGGGACCCAAAGGGACCCCAAACAAGCCTCTTAGCATGTCATTTACACATCCTTGGTCATGGAAGCAATTAAACTATAATTAGAGAATACAAATAAGGGTAAAGGGACTAAGGTATGTCTTTTATAACTTAACAAACATACAAGAGAGAGTCAAGCAGAAAGCATCATTACATAACTTGTCAAACAACTACTATAAACTTAGAATTTGAGCGGGGGCCAAGACAAGTTTCCGGGCTCACCCTCATAGTCAAAGCATATAATAAAAGAAAAAGAGTCTTTGCATAACATAAGATCAAAATATATCATCCTTGGAGTTGATGACTCACTAAAATTCGCTTCAAGAGATAGTACTAGCCACATGAGGAAGGAGGATGATCAAGTGGAGCCCGGTTCTAATATGGTAATATCATATAGGCATAGAGTATGTGTTAGTACATTGGAATGTACTAATTATGTAGGATGCAATGCCACAAGAGATAAGCAACAAAGTCAAAATGCATAATTAGGTAATGGATGAGCATATAACAACATGGAAAGCATGAATGATGATTGAAGTAAACATGCTTATATAGAACATATTACATTTGTAATAATAATGATTCCAAGGCCTACCACCCATTTTGAGAGACGACTGAGTTATCAACTCCTCAATTGATTGATGGTTGTCACACCCTACCATCCATGGTGATTGAGGTATAAACCCTTTAATTGGTTGGTGGTTGTCATACCCTACCACCCATGGGCATAGAGGTATCAACCCCTCAATCTTGTTGAATGTTGTCACACCCTACCATCCATGGTGATTGAGGCATAGCACCCCCTCAATAAGGTGGGGTCACTTGTAACACTATATATACTTTTAATGAAATCAACACATATATACCTTCCTTTCATCATCATAAAGTTAGTTAAATCATAGGTCATGCAATAGATCATCAATATCTCAAGAACCCTAAATCAGACATTTTATCAAACACTTGGCAGCTGTGTAATCCTAGTTCAAAATCATGCAATTCAAGAGTGGAATCATGTGAGAAAACATAATGTAAATCAACCCACCAACACTTGTTGCACCCTCATTCTAGATAAATAAAAACCCTTTATCTAATCTCATCATAGAACATAGATTCATAGCTAAAAACATGCGTAGACAATCCATATTTCATGAAACCCCAACATAGTTTATGATCAAATTCATATGAAGAATACCCATAAGTAAATCAACTTGAAAACATGTTATTTGTATATTTTGGGGAATGTCTTGAATGATATGGGGTTGAAAAATGATTAAGTATAGGTTTTTTTATGCAAACCCATAAGTAAATCAGTTTCGATTGTAAATGAGTTCCTTGATATCATTCCAAGTAACCATCTCGGTGTTCCTCCCAAAAGGGAATTAGATTTTAGTATAGACCTCCTTTCCAATACTCAACCCATTTCTATTCTCCTTTACCGTATGGCCCCAGTGGAGTTAAACAAGTAGAAGGAACAATTGAGAGATTTGTTGGAGAAGGGATTCATTAGGCCTCGCTAATCACCTTGGGGTGCACCGATGTTATTTGTGAAGAAGAAGGATGGATCCTTTAGAATGTGTATTGGCTACTAGCAACTCAATAGGGTCACCATAAAGAATAAATATCCTCTTTCGAGGAATGATGATTTGTTTCACCAATTGCAAGGGGCTAGTCACTTTTCTAAGATTGATCTTTGGTCCGAGTATCATCAAGTGAAGGTAAGGTAGTGTGATATTCCTAAGACGGCCTTCTGGACTAGGTATGGCAATAATGAATTTGTTGTGATGTCTTTTGGGTTGACCAATGCACCAGTTATCTTCATGGATCTTTTGAATAGGGTCTTCAAACCCTACCTTGATTCATTTGTTGTGGTCATCATTGATTATATTTTGATCTATTGACATAGTGAGAAGGAGTATATAGGTCATTTNGGATGTGATTAGAAATTAACCTAGACCATTGACCCTATTGGAAATTAGAAGCTTCTTAGGAATAGCGGTTTACTATTAGAGGTTTGTGAATGGGTTCTCCTCTACTGCTTCTCCTATAACCAAGTTGACTCAAAAGAAAGCCAAGTTTGGGTGGACTGTTAAGTGTGAAAAGAGTTTCCAAACATTGAAAGATAAGCTTGTGTCCGCTCCTATATTATCACAATCAGAATGGCTAAAAGGATTTGTTGTGTATTGTGATGCTTCTAGAGTTGGTTTGGGTTGTACGTTGATGCAAAATAGTAAGGTGATAGCCTTTGCATCCAAAAAACTCAAAGTGCATGAAAACAATTATCCTACTCATGATCATGAATTAGCCGCTGTGGTCTTTTCTTTGAAAATTTGGCATCACTATTTGTATGGGGTGGAAGTTGATATGTTCACCGATCTAAAG
>DF366479.1:22832-44554 GCA_000787875.1 Solanum virginianum
ATCTAAAGAGTCTCCAATATGTCTTCACTCAAAAGCACCTAAATGTGAGACAAAAAAGGTGGTTCGAACTTCTTAAAGACTATGATAGGAGTGTGCATTATCATCCTGGTAAGGCTAATGTGGTGGCAGATACTTTGAATAAGTTGTTTATGGGTAGCCTAGCCCATGTTTAGTATTGTGGAAAAAGGATAGCTAGGGAGGTCCATCGATTGGCTAGATTGGGAGTTAGGTTGGAAGAGGTGGATAATGGGGGTGTTGTGGTAATAGATGGCTCTAAATCTTCATTCATTGAGGAGGTGAAAGCTAAGCAAGATCTTGACTTCACTTTATTGGAATTGAAGGCATTGGTAAAAGATGGTATGGTGGATGTTTTCTCCCAAGGGGGAGATGGTACACTTAGATACCAAGGTAGGTTATGTGTGCCTTATGTTGATGGCTTGAGAGGAAAGATTCTTGATAAAGCTCATGGTTCTTCCTATTCCATTCACCCTGGTTCTACTAAGATATATAGAGATTTGAGAGAGGTGTCTTGGTAGGGAGGTATGGAGAGGGACATTGCGTAATTTGTTTCCTATTGTCATAGTTGCCAACAAGCCAAAGCCGAACATCAAAGGTTGGTGGCTTAACCCGAGACATAGAGATTCCTACTTGGAAGTGTGAGGATATTAATTTGGATTTTGTGGTTGGGTTGCCGAAGATTAGAAATGGTTTTGGTTCCATTTGGGTTGTGGTTGATAGGATGATGAAATCGGCTCACTTTTTATCGGTTAAGACCATATATGGTGGTGAAGATTATTCTAGGTTTTACATTCATGACTTGGTGAGATTGCTTGGGGTTCCTTTTTCCATTATATCGGATCATGGTGCTCAATTTACTTCACATTTTTGGAGGTCCTTTCAAGTATGCAAGGTTGTACATCCATGAGTTAGTGAGGTTACATGGGGTTCCTTTATCCATCATACCGGATCGTGGTGCACAATTCACTTCGCACTTATGGAGGTCTTTTCAAAGGGGTCTTGGTACCAAAGTTCACCTTCTATAGCCTTTCACTGTCAAACGGATAGCCAAGCCACAAGAACCATTCAAACACTTAAGGATATGCTTAGGGCTTGTGTCTTGGAGCTTAAAGGTAGTTGGGATTATCACCTTTCATAGATTAAGTTTGCCTACAATAATATCTATCACTCTAGCACTGGTATGACTCCATTTGAGGCTCTTTATAGGAGGCATTGTAGATCACCGGTGGGTTGGTTTGAGGTTGGAGAGGTGGTTTTATTAGGGCCAAATCTTGTTATGGAGGCTCTTGAGAAGGTTTGGATGATTAGGAAAAGGTTGAAAACAGCTTAAAATCATCAAAAATCCTATGCCGATGTAAGAAGGAAAGACCTTGAATTCCAAGTGGGTGATTGGGTCTATTTGAAGGTTTCTCCAATGAAAGGTTTGGTCTATTTTGGTAAAAAGGGGAAGTTGTGTCCAAGGTATTTTGGTCCTTATAAGGTGATAGAGAGGGTTGGCAAGGTAGATTATGAGTTGAAGTTGCCTAGTGAAATGAATTTGGTTCACCCGTGTCTTGGTACACCAGTTAATCTTAGTACGAGCTTTCACCCTCAAATGGATGGCCAAGCCAAAAGAACTATCCAAACACTTGAGGATATGCTTAGGGCTTGTGTATTGGAGTTTAAGGGTAGCTGGGATGATCATCTTCCATTGATTGAGTTTGCCTATAATAATAAATATCATTCTAGCATTGGTATAGCTCCTTTTAAGGCTCTCTATGGTAGACGTTGCAGATCACCGGTTGGGTAGTTCGAAGTGGAAGAAATGGCTTCGTTGGGTTCAGATCTAGTTATGGAGGCTATGGAGAAGGTAATGCTAATTAGAGAAAGGTTGAAAACAACACAAAGTCATCAAAAGTCCTACGTCGATGTGAGGAGAAGGGAGCTTGTATTCAAAGTTGGTGATTGGGTCTATTTGAAGTTGTCACCAATGAAGGGTGTGGTTTGTTTAGGTAAGAAGGGTAAATATAAGTCTAAGATTTTTGGGTACTTATAGGGTGACGAGGAGGATTGATAAGGTGGCTTATGAGTTGGAGTTGCTTAGTGAAATGGATTTGGTTCATCCAACCTTTCATGTCTATATGTTAAGGAAGTGTATGGGTAATCCAAATATATTGTTCCATTTGATGATGTGGGCATAGTTGAAGATGACTTATAAAGAAGTTATGGTGGAGATCTTGGATAGGCATGTGAAGAGGCTAAGGAATAAGGATGTTAATTCCGTTAAGGTCCTTTGGAGGAATAAACGAGTTGAAAGTGCTACATGGGAGGCCAAAGCAGACATGCAAAAGTGATATTCCTATCTTTTCCATTCTAATCAAGCCTAAGGTACTAACTCTATGTCCCCTATGTGATTTCAAGTCTTATGATTCAGCCCCTACATCATTTGCATGCATCCATGTTTTATTGACAAGTTCATGGTGGTTTTACACTTATGTTGAGATTTTTGAAATGATGTTTAAGTGCATTATTGCATCCTTGTGTGGGATGAAATTTTCACGTTTACGTCTGTTAGACACTTTTCTTTGACATTTAGGGTAAATATTCCCAAGGGGGAGATATTGAAACGACCCCAAAAAGTTCCCAAAATGTACCTCGGAAGTTCCCAGAATTGTAATTTTCATATATCTCAAAATTCGTGCGTGATATAAAAAATTTGACTTCATATTCTTGATCAGGGTGAAAAGTTAAGTGAGAAATGGATCCAACCTCGATTTTAGAGCAAATCAATCACAATTTTAATTTCCCAAAAATCTAAATGCAGTGTTATTTCCGCACCCCTAGTGTGACATGCCTAGGGCGTCCCTCAGTGTATTTGTGTGCTAGTTATTTCAGTTCGGTCCAAGACTTTTGGTCTTGGGCCTAAGTATTCCCATGTGTGAAAATGTCTATACTTAGCCATATTTCACCCTTATATCAAACAAGACATTCCCTAATACTCTCTCAAACCCTTAGACTAATATTCTCTCAAAATTCAAGTGTCCAAATCTCTTCTGGATCTTAAGGAATTCATGCAAGCTTCAAGTCTCCATTCAAATCGTCATCAAGAGATTCTCCAAAGCTAAGGTGTGTGGTTTTTAACCATTGGGTCCTTTCACCCATGGTGCCCAAGCTTTCTTTCTACATAAATTGCATGTTTCTAAGTTCATTTACTTATGGGTTTTACTTATTATGACTTGGACTATGAACTATGTTGGGATTTCATAAAATTGTGACTGCTTTAGCATGTTAGTTCATTTAATTCAAGGAGTCAAAGAAGGTACTTGCAAAGACTTTAATATATACCAAACGAATAGCAACGAACCGGAACGATGGCTTGAGCTACGAATCCATGATCCATTGTGGGATTTGATGAACGATTTTGATGTATATTACTTGAGGGTATTACCAAGTATTGATGGATGGTTTTAAATTGAATTTTCTTGCATGATTTCATCCCTAAATTGCATGGTTTTACACTAGCACTACAACCCACCAAGTGTTTGATAAAATGTCTGCTTATGATTTCTTGAGGAATTGAAGGTCCAATGCGTGTCTTATGAGTTGAATAACTTTATGGTGATGGAAGGAATGTATGTATATGATATTCTCCTATATCATGTAGGGAATTAACCATGCCCCACTCGGGGGGTTATAAGCCAAGGTAACCATGTCGAGGGGTTTGTACCTTGATAAGTGGGTTGAGGGGTTGGTACCTAATCACCATGGGTGGTAGGGTGAGATGATCCACCTACCAATCATGGGGTTTGTACTATGATAACAGGGTTGTGATGTTAATACCTCAATCAGTATGGGTGGTAGGGTGTGGCGATCCACCAACTAATTGAGGGGTTGGTACCTTAGTAGATTATGAATTTTATTATAATGGTCTCTTCTTGTAAATGTATTATGTTCTATGGAAGCATGATTTACTTCAAGCATCTTCCCTGCATGTCATATTATTATACCTTACTCATTGCCTATGCTTAAGCATTTTGATTATGATTCTTATCTCTTGTTGCATTGCATCCGACATACTTAGTACATTCAAATGTACTAATGCATACTCTATGCCTATATGATGTCACCATGTAGGAACCGGAGCCCCACTTGAGCATCTTCCTCTACATGGCTAGTACGAATTCTCTCAAGGATGTTGGTGAGTCCTCCATTCCGAGGATCAATGACTATGATCTCATGCTATGTACCAAGACTATCTTTCTTTTATGTATGTTTTGACTATGAAGGTTAGCCTGGTTGCTTAACTTGCACCCCGCTCCTATTTATGTTTTAGAGGTCTTGTTCGACATCTTATGTATTGAGCCTTGATTCTCTTCTTTTGATGTTTATGTTATGAAAGTTTCCCTTTAGTCCCTTTGCCGTTATTTCTTTTCTAATTATGTTGTTTAATTGCTTTCGTGACCAATGATGTGTAATGATATGTAAGGGGCTTGTTTAGGGTCCCTTCGGGTTCCTCATTCGTCATTTCTCATCTAGGCTCTAGGCATGGGTCATGACAAAAATGATCATCAATCCTTTCTAGAGGGTACTTATTCTTGGTGGTGAATCTATTATGTTATCGGTAATCAATGCACATTATAAGAGAACCATCGTTCTTCTTCACATACAACACATGTGTACCCCAAGGTGAATGGCTAGGCCTAATAAAACCCTTCTCCATTAAATCCTTCAATTGATCTTTCAACTCCTTCAACTCTATAGGGGCAATATGGTAAGGGAGAATAGCAATGGGTTGAGTAATGAAAAGGAGATCTATGCCAAAATCTATTTCCTTTTCAGAAGAAACACCGGGAAGCTCACTAGGGAAGAAATCTAGGAACTCATTAACCACCAGGACTGACTCTATAGGAAGGACTTTTGACTCAACATCCCTAACCCTCACAAGATGATAGAGACACCCCTTAGAAATAAACTTTTGGGCTATAATGAAAGAAATAAACCTACCCTTGACCACCACATCATGACTCTTCCACTCAAGAACATATTCATTTGGGAATTGGAATTTGACCTTACAAGTTTTACAATCATTATAGGCATAATATGCAACCAATCCATCTTAAGAATGACATCGACATCCAGCATATGCAACTCAACAAAATCACAAGGCAACATTTTATGCAAAATAAAGATAGGACAACTGCATAGAACCGATTGTGTCTCAGGGCACCACCTCATTGACCTTCCCTTCCCAATAGAGCCATATTGCATGCCGGCCTTGTGGACGACCATCTCTACCCTTGTTTTGATTTTGAGGACAATCAATCTTCTTGTGACCCACTTCTCCACAACTATAGTATGATTAGTGTCCCTCAAACATGGACCGTTATAGCCTCTACCACATTTTGGGCACATAGGATTTGGCACCACACCAACACCACCTTGGACCCTTGGGTTGTCATTAGCAAACCTTCTAGTATGAGCATTTGAAGATCCTTGGCCTTGATGAAATTGTCCACCCTTGGGACCTTGGAACATTCTTTCAAAATGGGCCCTCTTAGCCTCATTACCCCTTCTCTTTCTCAAAATTTCCCCCTCCAATTGTTTAGCATAAGTTATGAGGTAGGGCAAGTCCATATCACCAATCAACACGGCGGTACGACACTCCTTATTCACCAAATTTGATACATCCATCACAAATTTGTTTATCCTAGACCTTGACTCGACCACCATTTGTGGAGCATATTTAGAGAGTTGGTTGAACTTGAGGGCATACTCCCTCACACTCATAGACCCTTGCTTCAAAATCATGAAATCCATTATTTTGGCCTCTCTTAGCTCAAGAGGTAAGAACCAGTTATGAAATGCCATCTTAAACTCCTCCCAAAAGGATCATATTGTTGTTCCCCTTCTCTTCCTACCATTGAGTAAACCATATTTGAGCTACCCACTTGAGTTGGTAGGCCGCTAACTCTTCTTTCTACTTCGATAGATAACACTTTGTACACCTCACAATAAATGCTTGAGGTTCGTCATCCACCTTAGAACCATGAAACTCCGATGGGTTCATCCTCATGAAAACCCTTATCCTAGCTGTCGAAGTAGGAGCATGAGGGGCTTGGGCCCCTTGGCTGATTTGATTAGTCATACCTTGAGCTACCATGGCAATGGCATCCCAGAACTCTTCATGAGCCTGTTGTTCTTCGGGTGTACTAGCTCTTCATCCTCATAGGATAGGCATGATCTAGCATAGCAAAGAACATTCATTAGGGGAAAGCCTTACCTTAACTTCTATAGCACTACCTGGATCAAGAACAAGGGAAAAATTTCCAAAATGCCTCATAGCCTCTTACTCATAGTTGTGGTGCACTTCACAACCATGAATAAGACTCTAATCGATGTAGTGTGTTGGATGCCAAGGACCATTAACAACCTAGGGCTCTGATACCTATATTGTCACAGCTAAAGCCTAGGCCCTAGACATAACACGGGGAATAAGGACCCGAAGGGACCATAAACAAGCCTTTTAGCATGTCATTTACACATCCCTGGTCACAGAAGCAATTAAAAAACAATAAGAGAATACAAAAAAGGGTAAAGGGACTAAGGGAATTCTTTTATAGCTTACCAAACATACAAGAGTCAAGCTCAAAGTATTATTACATAACTTGTCCAATAATACCTCAAAACTTAGAATTTGAGCAGGGGCCAAGATAAGTTTCCGGACTCACCCTCATAGTCAAAGCATAAAATAAAAGAAAGAGAGTCATTGTATAACATAAGATCAAAAGATATCATCCTCGGAGTTAAGGACTCACCAAACTTTACTTCAAAAGATAGTACTTGCCACGAGGGGGAGGAGGATGATCAAGTGAAGCTTTGGTGCCTATATGGTAACACCATGTAGGCATAGAGTATGTGTTAGTACATTTAAATGTACTAAGTATGTAGGATTTAGTGGCACAAGAGATAAGCAACATAGTCAAAATGCATAATTTGGTAATGGATGAGCATAGAAAAATATGGTATGCATGAATGATGCTTGCAGTAAACATGCTTATATAGAACATATTACATTTGTTATAAGAGACAATTGTTATGGAATCCATGGCCTACCACACCCTTGTAGATGCAATTGATATATCAACCCCTCAATTAGTTGATAGTTGTCACACACTTCCATCTATGGTGATTGAGGTATTAAAACCTCAATTGGTTCATGGTTTGTCACACCCTACCATCCATGATGATTGAGGTATCAATGCCTCAATTGGTTGAACAACCCTACCATCCATGGTGATTGAGGTATCAACCCCTCAATTTGGTTGATTGTTGTCACACCCTACCATCCATGGTGATTGAGGCATAGCACTCCCTCAACAAGGTGTGGTCAGTTGCAACATTATAGATACTTTTCATGAAATTAACACATATATACCTTCCTGTCATCATCATAAATTCATTCAAATCATAGGTCATGCAATAGATCATCAATAACTCAAGAACCCTAAACCAGATATTTTATCAAACACTAGGCTAGTGTGTAATTCTAGTTAAAAAATTATGCAATTCAAGAGTGAAATCATGTGAGAAAACTTAATGTAAATCAACCCAGCAACACTTGGTAACACCCTCAAGCAAGATGCATAAGAACACTTCATTAGATCTCATCATAGAACATAGATTCATAGCTCAAAACATGCTTAAACAGTCCACATTTCATGAAATCCTAACATAGTTTATAACTAATTCATAGTAAGAATACCCATAAGTAAATCAACTTGAAAACATGTAATTTCTTGAAAAAGGACGTTTGGGCACCATGGGTGAAAAGCCCCAATGATTGAAACACACAAACCTCAACTTTGGAGATTCCCTTGATGAAGATTAGAATTAGAACTTGAAGCTTGAGTGAATTCCTTCAGACCTAGAATGATTTTGGGACAGTTTAATTTGATTGAAATATTTGTCTAAGTGTTACAAAGGATTTTGGGGAATGTCTTTAATGATATGGGGTTGAAAGATGATATAGTGTATGTGTTTTTATGCATGGGAAGGATTAGGCCCAAGGCCACAAAGCCTTGGACTGAAACAATGAATTGGAAACAAAATACATGTCTCTGCACCCTAGCCGCATCACGCCAGGGGCACAGATCAACACTAGATAACGATTTTTTGGGAAAATAGAATTTTAATATGGTTGCTCTAAAATTAGGGTTAGACCTACCCCCACTCAAGTTTTCCCCCAGATCACGAATATGAAGTGGAATTTATGATATCATGCATGAATTTTGAGATACATGGAAATTATGATTATGGGCATTTTCGAGGCACACTTGTGGGCACTTTTTTTGGGGTCATTTCAAAGAGGGTAAGGTTGATAAGAGAGACATTAAAAATAGCACATAGTAGACAAAAGTTCTACTCTGATGTGAGAGGAAGAGATCTTGAGTTTAAGGTTTGTGATTGGGTTTACTTGAAGATCTCACCCATGAAGGGTGTGGTCCGGTTTGGCAAGAAAGGGAAACTGAGCTCTAGTTTTGTGTGTCTTTATAGAGTTTTGAAGATAGTTGGTAAGGTTGCATATGAGTTGGAGTTGCCTATGGAGATGAATATAGTTCATCCGGTCTTTCATGTATCCATGTTGAGGAAGTGTGTGGGTGACCTAAGTGCTATAGTGTCTTTAGAGGTTATGGGGTAGTGGAAGATAATTTTTCCTATGAGGAGATCCATGGAGATTTTTGATAGACAATTGAAGAGGTTAAGAAACAAAGATGTAGCATCCATCAAGATCCTTTGAACGAATCAACAAGTTGAAAGTGCTACATGGGAAGCCTACGCAGACATGAAAAAGTGATACCCATATTTCTTTCACTCTACTCAAGGTAAAGGTAATAACTCAAGTCTTATCTTAAATTTCAAGTCTTAAGTTTCATCCCTCATGGCATTTTGCATATATTCATGTTTATGATAATAAGTGCATGGTGATTTTTGACATTCATGTTGAGACTTTTGAAAAATGATGTTTAAGTGCATTTGTTGCATTCATGTTGGGCTGAAATCTTCATGTTTACTTCTCTTACACATGTTTCATTGATATTCAGGGATAAATGTTCCCAAGGAGGAGATATTGAAACACCCCTCATGTGCTTCGAAATGCCTCATAATTGTAATTTCTATATATCTCAAAATTTGTGCGTGATTTAAGAAATTCGACATCATATTCTCGATCAAGGGGTAAAATTGAGTGCAAAATTGGTATAATCCAGATTTTAAAAGACCCATAGTGAAAAAAATATTTTTTACTAATTAATTTAACAATTTCCAGTAGTTGTCCATGCCCAGGACTTGTCACGCCTGGGGCATGCCACTATACATTTTGCACTCCGTGTCTGGTCCGCGTCAAGCCAGTGGTGCGAACCAATGTAACATTTTCCTTGGTTTTCTTATTTCAGCCGAGGGCATTCGGGTCATAGCCCCATGCCCACTTAAACATGAAATTACTCATACTTAGGCATTTTTTCAACTCTATAACTTACAAAACCCTCTCTAAACCTCTCTAGGACTCTATCAATTCTCTTATTCAAATCTACGGATTTCAAGCTCAATTTTTGTGACTCAAGGACACATTTCAATCTCTAAGTCTACTTCAATTTCACCTCAAGCAATTCAAGGTTTAAGGTATGTGAGTCTTCATCCATAGGTCGTTTCACCAATGGAACCCAACCATCCCTTTTATGAAATTTCTATGATTTCAAGCTGTATTACCTATGGGTATCTCCTATTATGAAATATGAGCATAAATTAAGTTGGAGTTTTATCAAGTACTGATTAATTATGCGTGAATGTCTATTTCAAGCTTATTCTATGATTTGATTTTCTATATTGAGACTGTACATGTTTTGAGCTATGAAAGTATAAATTATCATGTGCTTTTATGATGGATTTCAAAGTACCCTACATGAGGGTTTTACTACCATGTTGGTGGGTTGATTTGCATTGAGTTTACTCATATTGTTTCACTCTTAAATTGCATGATTTTGAACAAGTACTATGAACCCACCATGTGTTTGATAAAATGACATGATAAGAATTCTCAAGTTATTAATGATTTATTACATGATTTATAAGTCAAGTAACTATATGATGATTAAGGCCTTCAAGCATGTATTGAATTCATGAAAAGTATCTATGATGTTGCTAATATCAAGTTTAAGCCTATTTCAAGATTTTACCTCTTGTGAGCCATTCATGTTAAAGCAAGGGTTCATGAATGATTATGATCTACTATCATGTTTAAGTTAGTCTCACTATTAAAGGTCATGCATGTTTAAGAGCTACTCATGTCATATTATCATGTCTCTTACAAGTTATTAAAGTTATGATTATTTTAAGTATTACGTGGGATTTGACTTAGCACCGATTATGGCTTAAGATGGGGGCTCGACTCAAGAGGTCCTTATATAAAGACTTTTAGTCTCTAAACTATGTTCCACCATAGGATTATGATTATTACCCTTTATTTATTAGTGGATCCATCTAGCTATACTATACCATGACGAGGGGGTGACATACCTCAAAATATTCATTGGATAGTTTACCACGACAAGTAGACCACACCTTGTCAAGGGAGTGACATGCCTCGATCACCTTGTCAAGAGGGTGACATGCCTCAATCACCTTACCAAGAGGGTGACGTGCCTTGGATTCCAAGTAATAGCTTGCTTGGTCTATGTCTGTTAAGGTCTCTTCCCACACATGTATTATGGATTATGCAAGTTGAATGTTTTACAAGCATATTTTATTACAAGCATTGATCATGCATGCCATATTGAAATTATATATCTATTGCACATGATTATGTATTTTGAATATAGTAGCTTATGTATTTGATGCATTGCACCCCCACATACTTAGTACATTCAAACATATTAACGCATACTCTATGCCTAAATGATATCACCATGTAGGAACCAGAGCTACTTTTGATCATCCTCCTCTGTATGGCCAGTTTGATTCTCGGAGAAAGCTTTTGTGAGTCCTCCATTTCGAGGATAATAACTACTTATTTCATGTTAGGTTGAGAATCCCTATTATGTTGAATACTTATTATTATGAGGGTGAGCCCGAGGAGTTTCTTGGCCCACACTCCATTCCAAGTTAGAGGTGTTATTGGAAACTATGATATATTTTTGCCATGATCTTTACTCTTTTATATTTTAATGATTATCAAAGACTTCCCTTAATCCCCCTTCCCTATTTAATTATCTCACTTGTAGATGTTTATTTTGCTTCCGCAGTCAAGGATGTGTGAATGATATGCTAAGAGGCTTGTTTGGGGTCCCTATTCGCCATGTCACACCTCGGTCCTAAGTTTTGGTTATGACTATTACTCCTTACAGGCACCTACACGGGCCATGTGCCTTGAGGTGTCCCTTGGCCTTGTGTGTCATATATTGGCCTTAACTTTGGTGCTCAAGACTAATATTCACACAATATGAACCCTACGTGATCCGTATGGCACTTTATGGACTTGTGGTGTCTTGTATGAGTGCCCTTGACCTTGAAAACCATATTTTGGCTAAGGTAATCACATATAAACCTCATACGGTCCATATAACCCTTCATGGGCCGTATGACCATTGGTGTGTAAATTTTCAAATTATAGAATCACCCTCTCGGAACTTTGTCAGTGAAATATTTTTCTATGTGTGGCTTCACTTAAGGACAAATAGTCTGTGTGACTTCGTAAGGACCATATGCCCCTCCATACAGGACCCTTTGCAAGGTTCTAAATTCCATTTTATTAATGGAGTTCTTGTAATTTTGGCTTTTTCTAAGGGTTTTTTGTGATTTTCTATCCTATCCTATGACATTCAATGACCTATACTCTTCTTCTCTTATTCAAATTCATTCAACACTTAGAATTTATTCAAGCTCTCTCTTAGGAACTACCGTAAAGTGAACCTTGGAGGATTGTCTTGAAGCTTAAGGAAAGGCTCTCTTCTTCATCAAATTCTTCTTGTTTCTTCTTGGGTAACTAAGGTAAGTGAGATTGATTTATGGCCCATGAAGACCCAAATTCTTTTACTATGATTTTCATGAAATTGAGCTTACTTTAATTATGTGTTTTTAAGATTATTATTTATTTGATTCAATTGAGATATAGGCTATGTGTTAATATTGATTTTAAAGTGAATTAAGGCCCTAATATGTTGAATTTCATGTATATTGTGAAGACTTGATTATGCATGTCCCTTTTAAAGTTTGATTTGAGTATGGGTAATCTAAATTATGATTTTAATATGGATTTTACTTATGGATTTGCTTGAATTTCATATTGAATTGTTGATTTTAGATTGAAGCTCTATCGCCCATTGTTATTCACATATCATTCATGGCATATGCATTCATGAGAATTTAGTTTTGATGAAAATTATCGGTAGGTTATGCTCACATATGATTTTTATGAAAATAATTTGATGAGTTAAGCTCACATATATTTATTGATTTGATGAATAATGATTACATATGTTTATGATAAGAATGTGATCATATAAATACATATGATATTTACTTTTTAGCATATCAGATATTTACACCATATTGGTATTGTGACTGAGCTATATCTATGCGTGAAAAGTATGATTCCAAATGTGCTTTAGCTTTTGAGCTTAAGTATGAATGATTATGAAGAATTTTTTACTTTTAAGCCTAATGATACATTGAAATGATTTGAAATGACTTGCACCTCTTTTGAAAGCATGTATATGTATAAGTATTCCTGTGGGATAATGACTTATCATCGAATGAGATCGAAGGTATCAGGGCTATCCCCAAGGGTCCTCTTTCTCTCTCTTGAACTATGTGCTAGTATAGGTATATGGTAACCTGTAACGAAATGATAGGGTCGCAAAGTATGTCTGCAAATTATGATATGACATAATATGAAATGATATGAAAAATCCTTCTGAAATGATTGGATCATAAGGAAGGTGGACATCACACTGAAATGACCAGGTTGTAAGGTGTGGTATAGATTACCTTTAGCAAGTATTTTTCTCTCACCTTGATGGGGGGCTTAAATCGGGCAAATTCATGTAATAGCTCTTAGGGGTTTGAGATATCGGTTATGGTCGCATCTCTATATATGTATCCTTATCATCTAATATTGAATGCATGTTTAATAAGTTCATATGCATTGTATGCCCGCATACTTAGTATATTCAAATGTACTAACATATACATTTTGCCTACATAATCTTACTATTGTGCTATCAAAATACATCATATTTGATGCCTAAAACCAGGGATTTTGTGGGTTCTTAATGCAACTTTTTATGGTTTTGTGTCTCTTTAGCAGGAAAGTGAGGTTGGAATGATTTTTGAAGAAAAGTTGCAGATTTTGCTGAATCATAGGACATATGAGTTCACCTACAAGTCGTAGCCCAAGCTACAAGTTGTAGTTTGTGTCGTAGCAAGAAACAAAGACCAAAATCTCAGAAATCTACTAAGTGAAGGTTAACCCTACAAGCCCATCCTACAAGTGTAAGTCTCACTACGACTCGTATAGGTGGAATCATAGTAGGAATCAGAGAGCAAAAATGTTAGACAAAAAAACTGAAGGCCAAGACTATGAGAGGAACATACGAGTTGTAGCTCAAGCAACGACTTATACCGATGGGTCATACCAGTTCAGTCCAAGATGCCAAGAGCCTGATATGAGACCCTGACTATGACTCGTTGGTCACCCTACGAGTCGTACCTACAAGGTGTACCAGTTGCCAGGTGTCTTTTCTATGTTATTTTTAGGGTTTATTTGTAAATACTACAAATAGAATTTAGTTTAGTTTTTAGAGGAGATTCCAAATTTTTAGGAGATAGAACTTGCCTTTGAATATTCTCTCAAGCATATTTTAGGGTTTTAGATTAGTTTATCATTCTCCCTTGGAAAATCCATTTTGAGGATTGCAAATCTTGCTTTGTATCCATTGTTGATCAATCAAGCTTTTGGGTTTGCAACTTGTGGGGCCTACACTCTTCAAGGTTTTTGGTAAAACTTTCATTTATGTCTTGTATTTGTATTTTTTCTTATTTTACCTTAGCCATGAGTAGCTAAGCACCCACAACTTGGGGTTCTGGGAATCATGGGTAGCTGATTTGAAATAACGTAGGTTTCTTGTATTTCTATGATTTGTGTTTGCATGTATTGTCTATTTCCCTTCATTATGTTGGCCACCACCAAACCCCGCCTACTATCACTATCCTGACCAAGGTAGTGACGAATAAGAAAAGGGAAGTGAATGATAGGATTTGATTGGTGTGTTCTCGTCTAATCAACTAAACTTGACCAAAGGGAGGTTTTCTGGGACAATTGGTAATAGTTAGTTGACACGCCATGGTGGTCGACCAAGCGCCATGGTGAAATTCGACCTTTATATTCAAAAGAGGGCCAAAAGAACCTTAGTTACCATTCTGCATGTGAATTTCCAATTGTAGTTATGTTTCCTAGGGTAATCGATTCAATGAACCATGGTGAACACAATTCCCAAGTTGTCCCTAAAATTGAGTATTTCCTTGTGTTGTAGTTTAGTATTTCTTTTAGTTTGTTTTTGAATTACAAACCACCACCCATTCAATTTAGAGGTTATAGTTATTCATACTTGAAATGATTAGTAGTGGATTCTTGTAGTCAAGCCTCGTCTTCCCTGTGGATTCGACCTTAACCTTTGGTTAGGTTAATTGCTGACAGTGATCGCTTTCTTATTGGAGCGTGAACATCATGAAAAATTATGGCGCTATTGCCAGGGAATACGGCTAGGTTTTGATTTGCATTTACCTTTAATTAATTCTAGTATTGATTTCTAGAATCTCTTGTATTTTACTTTTGTTTTTGTTGTTTTTGTTTGAAAGAGCCAAGTCAATCCCTTAGCTCCACTCAATTTGGAGATCCATCGACTACTAAGAAGAATAGCTAATGTGAATGAGGATATCAAGGTTGAGGAGGATCCAAAACGTGGTGTTTGTTTTCAATAGTATCATGGTAACACAAAACCTTTTTCTTGATTTGTTGGTTTAAGAGTGTTTCCACTGTCATTGACTGGCAATGTAGCTGTGTAGTTGTCCGAGCTTCCTCCAGATAATATTACGTGTTGGCTGAGCTTCAATGAGTATTCCTTAAATGATACTTTCCAAGGTCTAAGAAGTTGAAGTGCATGGACCAAATCAACAACTTTGAGCAATTGCCAGGTGACTCTATTAGTACAACATGAGAGAGGTTTACTAAATGCTTGAGGATGGTCCCTGATCACAAGATTGTTAATGATGCCCAGTTGAGATTTTCTAGCAAATAGTCAAGGTTGTGCTGACACAATCATGGTAGACATGTTCCTTGACCAACCTGTTGCCTTGATAGCCACAAGGATGGAGCAAGTGATCAAAAAAATAGAGCATGGGGTCAACAAGAGCGAGGTGTGATAAAACCTTCTTGTGCAGTCAACATCAACAATGAGCAAGTAAAGGTAAACCAAGAGATCATAAAACAACTTATTCAACATCACACAAGTATGGACTTGGTTTTAAAGCAAAACAAAGCAAGTGTTAAAGCATTCACTCACCAACCTCCAAAGGCTCCCATCTATGATGATCCATTCTTTGATGAAGATGCATGTTTTGTAAGCAACCAAGCAGCGGGTTTTCGGAACAACCCCCAAGGATCCAATTCAAACTATTAGAGGCAAGGATCCGAGAATCAAGGGCGAAACTTCAACCGTGATGGGGTGTATATAGATAACCAGGGCAGATACTATAAGAGAGAGAGTGCCAGGTGCTGAATGGGGAAAAAGAGAGGGCTACAGGAGTGGTCCTTATGTGCCACCTCACAACAGTGATGTCGGGTCAAGCAACTCCAGGATTGAAGAGATGTTTGAAAAGTTGTTGAAGAGGCCGACCACCAAGATGAGAGTTTAAAGGGAATGAAAGCAGATATTTCAGGTATTAACAAAAAAATAGGGTCTCACTCAGTGGCGATTAAGCAACTTGAACAACAATTTGGACAAGTTTCTTCATAATTGAACAAATGCCAAAATGGCACATTAATAAGAAATATGGTTAAAATCCTAAAAATGAAGGGCATTGTATGGCGGTCCTGACCCAGAGTGGCAAGAGCACTGTAGATCCCCCTATACCGATAATTATGGATGAAGTTGATGAGAAAGGTCTTGGTGGTAAAGTAGTGGTTGAGGGAGAAGATCTTAAGGTTGTTGGGGTGCAACAAGAAGAGGCAACGAAACACGAGAAATGGGAATCAATTCCCAAACCCCTTCCTCTTTTCCCTCAAAGGGCTTAAGAAAAAGGAAGAGAAGGGTACATTCAAATACTTCCTCTCGATGTTGAAGCAACTCTCCATCAACATTCCCCCTTTAGAATCCTCGGAGGAAATGCCCAGGTATGCCAAGTATATGGAGAATTTGGTGACCAAGAAATGCACTTTGATCCAAGAGTTCTCATAAGAACTTTAATAATATAGTGTAATTATGACCAATTGCCTTGTGAAAAAATGACCCTGGTGCATTCACCATCCCTTGTACTATTGGTGATGTTGAGTTCGCAAAAGCATTGTGTGACTTAGGAGCGAGCATAAATCTAATGTTTCTTGTTGCATTCAAAAAGCTTGGCCTTGGTACTCCCACTCTGACAAGAATGAGGTTTCTTATGGTGGATCAAACCCTAAAAAAACCAGAAGAAATCCTTTTTATGTGCTTGTTAAAGTTGATAAATTCATCTTTCCCACGGATTTTGTGATCCTTGACTACAAAGTTGATTTTGAGGTGCCCATCATCTTGGGGAGACCATTTCTAGTCACTGGGAGAGCCCTAGTGGATATAATTCGGGACAACTGTAGTTTAGGGTCAATGATGCAAAGGTCATATTTGATATTTGCTAATCTATGAAGCACCCAGACAAGTTCAAGAGTGAGGTATGGACCCTTGATGATAGTTGATGAAGGACGATGACAAAGTCGAACCACGATATTAAACAAGGCATTTTTTGGGAGGCAACCCAAGCATTGTTGATAATTGTTGGTTTGTTTTAAGTGTTTTTAGTTGATTGAGATTCTTAGTTAGAAGATGTGAGTGTGTTTTTAGTTGAAAGACATCGATGCAGTTGTAATATTTTGAAAATTGTTGTATTTTGAGACTTGGTTTGTTGGTGGAAATCAAAGAGTTGAAAAGTGAGAAAATGGCATTTGGAGCATCCTCTATGAGCAGGCCTATGAGTCATAGTCACTACTGCAACTTTTAGTCATGCCTCATAGTGGGAATCAATAAATATAAGAAGTTGGCACATACACTATGAGCCAACCTTAAAATTCATAGAGTCTTCTAAGAGTCGTAAGAGGGGTTCGTAGTGCTCAGGTATATCCCTAAATTTTTGTAAATTTTGGGTTTACTACGAGATCGAGACATATGAGTCATAGGACACCCTATGACTTGTAGTCAAGGTCTCATGCCCCCATCTATAGTTAGTGCATGGACCAAATCAACAACTTTGAGCAATTGCCAGGTGACTCTATTAGTACAACATGAGAGAGGTTTACTAAATGCTTGAGGATGGTCCCTGATCACAAGATTGTTAATGATGCCCAGTTGAGATTTTCTAGCAAATAGTCAAGGTTGTGCTGACACAATCATGGTAGACATGTTCCTCCATAATCCAAGTCCTAAAGCGACAGTAAACCCTCCTTTATAATCTACATCATTTTTTTTGATCAAAACCTTATCTACCCATGTCATTTTCCAGCCAATATTCTGGCAAGGACACTATTCCCTAGGGTTTCGGCTTGTTTTTCCATCTACATCACCTTGGTTAATTATTCCTCAATTTGGTAAGTTTGTTGGTTAATCTTAATGCACTATGGTGGTATGTTATGTTATAGATGAATACGCATGTGTTTAACCATGACTTTTCAAGCAAATGTGATGATGTTTCGATATAGACTTAAAAAACCCTAGGGCTGGTGTGCGTTGAAGGATGTTGTGATGAATTGAACTACGTGTGAAATTCTCGAGTAGATGGTTGTGAGTGTATAAATGCTTAATCCATTGAGTGTAGTGCCTATGTATTGCCTAAGCATTGATTGAATTATTTTTGGAACTAGAATTCGGTTAGTGTGGGTTGATGTGCTATCAAAATACAACATATTTAGTGCCTAAAACAATAGATTTAATGAATTCTTGCAGATTTCGCTGAAGTATAGGCCTTACGAGCCAACCTAAGAGTGGTAGCTCGAGATATGAGTCATAGGATGGTGTTGTAGCAAGAATCAGAGACAAAAAAAATCAAAAATCTACCAAGTGAAGGTTACTCCTACGAGGACATCCTATGAGTCATAAGATACACTACGACTCTTATAAGTGGACTCGTAGCAAGAATCAGAGGGACAAAATGTTGGACTAAGAAAATTGAAGAGCAAGACTACAAGACATATATACAAGTCATAACTCAAGTAATGACTCACACCTATGGGTCATACCAATTCAGTCCAAGATGCCAAGAACCTGATATGAGACCCCGACTATGGCTCATAGGCGAACGTACGAGTTGTAACTGCAAAATTTATTAGATGTCAGCTATCTTTTCTGTATAATTCCTAGGGTTATTTTATAAATACTATAAAGAGTTTGAGTTAGGTTTTTGAGAGGGAGTTCAATCAGTAGACATTCTCCATTACATTTTGAAGCTTTTCTTAATTTTTTAGAGTAGTTTATCATTCTGTCTTGGAAAACCCATTTTGAGGATTTCAAATCTTGCCTTGTACTCATTGTTGATCAATCAAGCTTCTAGGATTACAACTTGAGGTGCCTATTTCCTTCATTTTTATTGGTGAAACTCTCAACTTTGTCTATTATTTGCATATTTGTGTGTTTTATTTTAGCCATATGTAGCTAAGCACCCACAACTTGGGGTTTTAGGAACTATAAGTAGTTGACATAAGATAACCTAGGTTTTGTGCATGTCTATGATTGCGGCTTTTCATGTATTGTCTATTTTCCTTCATGATTAATGTTATTTGGTGGTGGCCAACACCAAACCCTGCCTACTATCATGATCCTAACCAAGGTAGTGACAAATAGGAAAAAATAAGTAGATGATAGGATTTGGTTGATGTGTTCCCGTCTAATCAACCAAACCTGGCCAAGGAGAGGTTGATTGGGACAATAGGTAATGCTTAGATGGCACGCCATGGTAGCCGACCAAGTGTTATGGTGAAATTTGACCTTCACCTTTACAACAGGGCTAGAAGAACCTAAGTTACCGTCCTGTATGCAATTCACTAATCATAGTTATGTTATCTAGGGTAATTTCATCAACAAACCATGGGGAACATAATTCCTAAGTTTTCCACAAAACTGAGTGTTTTCCTGCATTTTAATTAGTGTTTATTTTATGTTGTTTTATAATCACAACCCCCCCCTTTATTTAGAGATTGTAGTTATAGATACTAAAAATGATGAGTAGTGAAATCTTATAGTCAAGCCCTATATTCCTTGTGGATTCCACCCTAACCTTGGTTAGGTTAATTAGTAATAGCGACCACTTTCTTATTGGAGCGTGACCATCATCACAATTATTGCGCCGTTTCTGGGGAATACAACTAGGTTTTGATTTTATTTCACTATTAGTTAATTCTAATGTTAACTTCTAGAGTTTCTTGTATTTTACCTTTTTTTTTTGCTGTTTGATTTCTTTTGCAGGGTGTACTAGGATGTATGCCCAACACAAGGAGCCAAGGCAATCCCTTAGCTCTACTAAATTTGGAGATCTATCAACTACCAAGAAGAATGGCTCAAGTGAATGATGATATTGAGGTAGAGGAGGATGTGCATACGAATGAAGATATGGATAGAGAGGAGAATCCACCATAAAGGGGTAACAAGCCACTGCTCAAGCACTTCAACGAAAATGCTTATGTATGGAATCAATACATATAGAAACCTATCCCTATGGATGTTACCGGTGCTATAGTACTGCCCTCTTTACCGGCAGATACTAAGTTCACAGTATCGAGTGGATTGCTCCAAATGCTCTAAAATCATGGTCTATTCATAGGGTTACCTTTAGAGGATCCCCGTAGTCATCTTCGAAATGTGGTGTTTGTGTGTAAAAGTGTCATGGAAATACAAAACCTTTCTCTTGATGCTATTGGGTTAAGAGTCTTTCCACTATCATTGACTAGTAAATCAACTGTATGGTTGTCTAAGCTTCCTCCGGGAACTATCACATATTTGGCTGAACATCAGAGAGTACTCCTTGTAAGATACTTCTCGAGATGTAAGAAGTTGAAGCTCAAGGACCAAATAAACAACTTTGAGCAATTTCCAGGTAATTCCATTAGCACAACATGGGAAAGGTTTACTAAATGCTTGAGGATGGTTCCCGATCACAAGATTGTCAATGATGCCTTGGTCAAGATTTTCTATCAAGCACTTGCCCGGAATAGTCAAGCTTGCTCGGATACTATAACACCCCACACATTACATGTATGAGTACTATGTACATTAAACATGATATGGACTTTCAAATTAATGCCAATTTTTAAAAGTGCTTGAATCTCGCGTTAGAGGGTGATATATGTGTCTAACGCTTGAGAGGGTCAAGTGTACACTTATTTTGTGTCAAACTGAGGAGACTGTGATCTTAAATAAAGTGAGAGAATTGAGGTGCTTATGGGACTTAGGAAGTTAGCAGGTGAGTCACCTACTTGCTTAGCCTAAACTTCCTAGCTAAACGGAGACGAGGCCCAACGTCGAATTTATCCAAGTCCAATTATGGATGTAGTCCGTGTTAAAAGTGTAACTTTAGCCTTTGTTTTAGCATCATAAATGGACCTTCTCATCAACCCAAGAATACTATAAAAAGGGCCCAAATACATCACAATCCAATTGGGTAATTGGGCCAAAGGTAATTAAGAGAAAGGAAAGGAGATGGGCAGCCAAGGCCCATCAACTTGGAGACCCATTTAGGCCCAAGTATAAGGACAAAGCTACCACATTACCAGCTTGCCAATATAGTATAATATGTGATTAAAATCCCAAGCCAAAGTTGGCCCTTTAAAAGAGCTCCAAAACAACAACTTATTCTATAAACATTAGAACACAATTTTCACCTTTCTTAAGGAAATCTTTTCTCTCCTTTCATCACTTCAAAAAGCAGCCCAAACAATCCTCTAGGGTTCTTAAAGGACACTAGAAGCTTGAAGGCTAAGGTAAGCAAGTTTACTTATGTGTTTGGTATGGTTTACTTATGACAAACAAGAGATTATGTTGGTTATATTGATGCTGAAATTGTTGGATAGCATATGTTGGAAACGTTGTTGTGCATTTTTTCTTGTTAATTAAGAGATTTGTCTATTCTTCATTGGCTATATTATGAATTAAGACTTATGTCTTTTAAACAGTTTGGTTAGGTAGTTGTGTAATAAGACTGATTCACTGCTTGTACAGTTCGCAAAAGTGAGTCCTTATGTGATATCACAATTGTGTTCTTGATTGGAATTTGTGGGCGGATGTATATAAGGCTATCGCCTCACATACTTCATGACTGATTTGGTACTGTTATGAGACTAGTTTAATGCTGTTATTATGTATAAATGTGTTAAGGACAATTTGGTTAAAGTTGGGATAGGTTTGGAATTGTCGACGTCGAAATATAACGAAAAGGTGTTA